>PVJA010011450.1:0-54708 GCA_004027025.1 Myocastor coypus
AGAAGAAGAAGAAGAAGAAGAAGAAGAAGAAGAAGAGGAATAAAGGAATGAGGAGAAGAAAAGGAGGAGGAGGAGGAGGAGAAGGAGGAGGACAGAGAAGAGGAGGAGAAGAAGGAGGACAGGGAGGAAGGAGTAGAAGGAGGAGGAAGAGGAGAAATCTTTCCTAAAAGGCTTATTATATTCAAGCAGAAAAATTACCGTCACGCTACCCACAGCCCAGAAGCCATGCTAAGCTATGCCTGTACTGAGTTCAAACAAGATTCTCATGTGCATGCATTTTTTAGACATGGGATCATGATTTATTTCATTTATATTCTGCTATTTTTATTAAACATTATTTGCTGTGGTTTAAATGTTTTCACCTACTCATGATTCATGTTATAGAAGCCAAACCCTCAAGATGATAGCACTAAGAAGAGTGCGCTTTGGAGATGCTCTTAGGGCCATGAATAGGATTAATGCCCTCATTAGAGACTGAGGGAGCCTGTCCGCCTTTTCTAGCACATGAAGCTGGAGCAAGAACGCACCACTTAGGAGCAGCAGGCCTCATTGAGCACTGAGTCTTTTGACAGTTTTTCTGGAGCATCTGAGTCTCTAGAGACCTGAGAAATAAAGGTCTGATTTTTATAAACTGCTCAGTTTATAGCATTTATTTAGAGTAGTTATTTAATTAAATCATTAAATTAGATTGTTCCCAGATAATTTAATACTTTTCACAAACATGATAAGAAACTGTTAAGTAAAAAAAAAAAAAAAAATAAATAAATAAATTTTTTAAAAAAGAAACTGCTAAGTAACTGCTGTGGGCTTAGATTTTGAATGCTCCCCCAAGCCCCATGTGTGAGGGCTTGGTCTCCACCAAGCCAGGTTCCCTCTCAGACTCCCACTGTTGCAAGGTGTTGGAACTTTTGAGTGATGGGGTCTGACGATTGGTCCTTGAGTCACTGAGGAACATGCCCAAGAAGAATTTTAGGGCCATGCTTCCTTCTTCTCTTTCTTTGCTACTGAGATAAGTAGTTATGGTCCACCTTACAGTCCTGATGTCATGTGCTGTCTTGCCACAGGCTCCCAGAAAGGAGATAATGGTTCACAGACTAGAGCTCCAGAACTGTGAGCCAAAATAAACCTTTTCTCTGTATAAGTTTATGTCTTGGGTATTTTGTTATAGCAACAAAAAGCTGACTAACAGCATCTCAACATAACAATGCTGGTGATTTAATTCAGCATAAACAACATGGTGTTACAGAAGATCACGTACTCAGGAAAGATGGAGAGTGAGCCCTGGCTCTCAGTCACTAGCAGTGTGACTTTAGGCAGGGCATGTACTTTCTCTTAAATCTCAGTATTCTGACTTTTAAGATAGAAAAAAATGATAGTTTCCATCTCATAAAGTTGTTGTAAAGATTAAATGAGGTAGTGCATGTGAAGTGTTTTGCATGCACCTGGCCTGAAAGCTATTCTGTAACCATGGGTTACAACTGATGATCATGATGTTGATCCTGGGTAGGAGTGCTTCATCGTTCCTCCATGTGCACACCAGGACCAATACCTGCACTGGGGTAGAAAGTGGCCCCAAGGTCCTGACAAACCTTAAGATGACTCACTAAGTCACAGTTCACAAATCACATTGCAGAGGCAGGTCCGAGGATTTGGAGTCAAGCAGTTCTCAGACTACTGTAGAAACACAGACCTTCTTCGAAGCTGTGTAGAAAAATTATCAGGAAATAAGTCAAGAATAAGTTAGGTACTAAGTGAGTTTGGTATTGTTCATGTCATCTTGATGTCAGAGTTAGCAATGACAAGTCTGTGTTCGTGTGATGGCTTACTGACTTTCCAGACTTCACCATAAATTTTGGCTCCAAGCTAGATAACTGCTTGGAGAATCTCATCCGCCATTCACCCATTTTTTTTCAAATTCTCTGTGTTAGATCATGGATTGGAAAGTGTTTATGTTAAAACAAAACAAAACAACAACAACAACAATAACAAAAACCCTCAAAGGGTCAGACTGTGGTGGATAGCTAACTGGTGGGCACATTCTTAGCCCCAGCTGGAAGAATCAGTGTGATACTGAGGGTGGGAGGCCCACCTGAGGGTTGTTGCCAGCAGCAGAAAGGCAGAACAGGAGAAGCTGCCAGAATGCTGTTAGGAACGCTGTCTGGAGAAGGTGTTGGAGCTGTTGGAGGGTGCTAGTTTCCTAGGCTGTTCTAGAGGACCTGGTCATGCTGGCTTTCCCAGTGAACTTTGGAGGAGCTTTAGTCCTCATCTTAAGCATCACTTTCTGGGTCTGGAGGGGAAGATGGTGCACTGCTCAGCGTGAAGGAGAAGCTTGTCACATCAGCTTTCTGGATATGAACTTAGCTTTCCTCATGGCTGGAGGAGCTTAGGCCCTCACTGTTGCTGAGGATGGCTGTGGTACTTTTGGGGGAGCTCTGGTCCTTACCTTGAGTGTTGCTTCCTGGCTCCAGTGCAGAACCCTCAGCCTGCTAGCACAGACCCTTCATCGCACAGGAATAGACTCCCTAGCTTCTACCGCTGACCTTTTAACCTTTCCAGCATAGATCCATACAGCAGGATCCAGGCTCTTAGCTGGATTCTTTAGTATTTAGTGTGTGAATAGATTTCTTGCACTTGTTATGTATGATTCTTGGGTTATTCCTTATAAACTAAAAGTATTAAATGTGTCCTGCATTATATTGATACCCTTGCAAAAACCCAAAATCACGACACAGAGCCCTTGACTTTGTGGAACTTAGCTATAGATGAGGCAGGCATGGTTTAAAACCAGAACATTGTGGATATTTTCTCAGAAGTATGTAGGGGCATAGAATTAGATCCTGAACTGACCACTCTGCAAAATGAGAGAGGTGATATTGAATAGAAAGTACCTATGGAATTCCCCATGAATCCTTTTAAGTGTGGAGAGTTCATTGATTACCATGAATTGAAATATCCAGAAGTGTTTCACTTTATGACACTGGTGTTAGATCTAAAGTATGTTATATGGACAACCTTGTTTGAAACACAACAATGTTTGACCGTGTTTCTGAAATATTGATATCTCTTCAGGAGATTTGTGCTATAATCTATATTCATTATGCTGTCATTATCTCAATAATTTCTTTTCATGTCGAAGCTTACTTTTTTAACCAAAAGGATCTCTTATTAAATTAAGATGAAATGGCAATTAATCTAGAGCATTCTCAAAGACAGGAACATCCATTTATCTGGACCTGTTTATCAACATCAATGGCCTGTTAATATTTCGGAGGGCAACGTGATAAAAGGCTTCCTTCCTCTGTTAGCTCATTTTGAATGAACGAATTCCTGTCACCAGTTAGGCAATTAACGGAGACTAAAGGAACACTAATTGTAGCCTTCCCTGCCAATGTGCTGCGTTCACTTCATTCCTGGGGGCTCATTTAGCACATTTGTAGTCATTATAAGTGATTAAAGGAAGTAATTCATTTTGAAAAACAAATCTGATATTTCTGCAGAGAAGGAGATTAGAGAGTCCTTTTCTGTATGACTCTACTCTAAAGCTCTTTGGGGATATGGAGGGACAGGTAAACAAAAATCTCAGAAAGAAGGATATGAAGAATACACAGTGATTCCCAGGCAGTCCCAATGGCTCAGGAATAAGGACAATTCTGAAGGAAATAGTCATCGCCCAACTCAGACACTGTGCTGACCAAGTCCCGTTTTCCTCAGTCCATCCATGCCAAAGAAAATTCTCAAGTTCATTAAATTTGGTGCCCGTCTTCTCCCTCTCCATCAGCGTCTGCAGGGTCATCCATCCTTTCTTTGCCCATTTTATGGTGCCTTCTTCACTTGCAATGAGAAAATAGTTTTGAAAACAAAATTACTCTTAATAAAAGCAAGCTGGTCCTGAGCTTGTTAGGCAAAAGGTGAAAGTCAGAGATGAAGAAGTTTCTAGCACCCTCGGGATGGAAGACACTGAAAAGAATTTACATCAAGTCCAGTTGTCAGGAAGAATGAGGAGCTGGGATATAACAGCACCGAGGGTCAGAAAAAAGTTTTGCAACTGTCCTATTAACATACCAGATTTGATTTGACTCTATTATATTTCATCAAATAGTTTAGAAAGCCCCCAGCATAAAACATCATCATAATTATAATCATATATTTGGAGATTTAACGTGCACACCATAATGCACCATTAGTTACACAAATAACTAATAATTTGCTAATGACAATATTATGTTAAGTCAGTTTAGGGGCAATTAAAGTGAGTGATATTTACATATGCCTAATGAATCACAGTCGATGGCAGATTAAGAGATTCTAATGAATATTCATCCAGACATTCGCAACCAGCTTCACAGTTTATAAACTGAATTATGGTTGATTTGCCCTTTTAAAAATGAATATGTGAGTATCTTCTGCATGGTGAGAATGAACAATTGGGCCTGACTGTAAAATTTTTTAAAGCAGTGTACTGGTCAGAACACAAAACATTTTTATGCACTCTCATACCCTCGGCTTCGCTGTTCTTTTTTATATCACAGATCAGTGTTGATGAACTATCTCCATTTCCATTCTCATCCATGACATGAAATATAGAAATTGTTTCACGTAAGATTAAATGAGACACAAGTTTTATGCAGCCCCAAAGAGGAAATAATTACAGGTAGTCTGCCATCGCAACAGCGAACACAAACTCTTGCTTTATGCAGTCGCCGTCGCCCTGCAATGGACCCTGCCTTCACTGTTTTTGTAGCTGTACTTTGTTATGATAAGATTGGGGGAGGTTTTCTTCAACTTGGCCACTTTAAGCAATAACAGAGCAAGCAAAAGCCCCTTAGGATAGCCCTGTTAGTATGAGTTTAAACCAAGTAAGCTCATGTTTTGAACATTTACTTTTCCTAAAAGCTATAGCCATTTCTTCCTTTCCTGGTGGCTTCTAGTGAATATCAGAGTTCTTTCCCTACTGGAAACATGACAAGCGTACTCCTTTTGTCCTTACAAGAGCCCATAAGAGGTCTACGCAGGGTCTGATGTCTACAACTCCTCTTACTGTGTCACCTAAAGTTAGCCCATGCCCTCTCTGCTAGAACTGCTTAGAACTAACAATTACTACTACGGTTACCTACATAGGGAATTAGAGCCTAGAGTCAGGGTATCTTGGATTGTGGGAGCAAAATGAGATGACTGGGTAGTGTGATGCATATTTTATGTCATGTATTTTGACAGAATAGTGAGGGACAAATCCAAAGCACAGGAGGCATTTTAAAGGAACAGAGGTTAACTGTGCCTTTGGCATTTCAACTCAACATTAGAGTACTCAACAGTAGACTCTAATTTCATTGCATATTATTAAAATTAGTGACTTTTAGAATCAAAGATTTCAGTTTTCAAAAATAATGTCAATAAAGTATATTATCAGTAAAGTCAGTTCTCTTGTGCTGTCTCTTTTTCTCTGTGTGTCTCTGCCTCTGCCTCTGCCTCTGCCTGTCTCAGTAGTAATCCAAGAGCCCATTCCCATTAAGAGCTCTCTTATGTTGCTGTGCTATCCTTCATCTTGTGGCTGCCGGAACATCTCAGAGATGCACTTCTCCCTAGTGAGCTCATTTCAGCAGAGTTCTGCCTGCAGCACTGTTGACCAAGGCTCTCAGCACTGATTTTCTGGTTGGGAGCATTCGGCTTGATAACCTGTGTGATCCAGGAAGCCTGCATATTTTACTTTACCTAGATCCTACTTTCACTTTGCAAATTATCTGCAGTTGGGTCTCAAACGCACAGACTCAATCAAGTCCATCCCCTCCTTGGGTCACACACTTGAGCCACAGAACAGTTAAGATTCTTGCTTGTTCAGAGAGTTTGTTCAGTGAGACAGACGATTCAGGCTGTGCCAGACCCTGAACACAGGCCCCCGATGCTGACACAGGCCCACTGTGCTGAAAGTGAGCCCAGGTCCCACCTTTACTGTGTGCTCTCACCCCTCACTCTTTCCAGGCTTTGGTTAGAAAGTGTAGGTGGTTTGAACCACAATCATGAGGGCTCTGGGTTCTTGTAGATATCATGGTCTGGGTTCAAGCCTTCCATTCCAGGTATAATCAGGGCTGCTGTGCTTTTCTGTCTTATTTTTTTAACCTATAAAGAAGTATGCTTCTACTACAGTTTTTCTGGGACATCATTAATATACTAAAAAACAAATGCGCCAGGCGTGGTGGCGCAGGCCTGTAATTCCAGCACTTGGGAGGCTGAGGCAGGAGGATCGGTGCGAGTTCGAGACCAGCATGGGCTACAAAAGTGAGCTCAAGGCCAGCCTCAACTGCATAGTGAGACCCTGTCTCAAAAAGACAAAAATAAATAAATAAATAAATAAATAAATAAATAAATAAATAAATAAAAAACAAATGCCAGGATTTAGTAATCTTGCAAACCCAGGCTCAAATCCATGTTTTACAGCTTAGACCCTTGGCAAATGGCTCTACCCTTTGAGCAGGTATTTTCCCATTTGAAAGGTGGCATAAGGTAAGCAGTGCTCTGACCTGTTGCAAGGAGAAAATGGAATTCTGGGTTTGTTGTGCTCTTAGTACCTATCAGGTGCTCAAAAATGTTTCCTCTTTTTCTTTCCTTTTTGACTATTTGAGTGAACGGAACCCAAGAAAACTCAATGTAAGAAGGTGTATTGTGTGTTCTGGGGTGGGGGGTGCTGGTGGCTTATAAATTAACTCGGCCATCTCAGATACGAGCTTGACGCTATTTGAGTGCAAACTGCTGCATGACCATAACTTTGCCAGTGCATTTGACATGAATCCCTGAAACTAGTGATTCTGCAGCTGTTAGAGGGAAGGCCTGAAGAGAGACCTGCTTACAATCACTAGAAATGACAGCGATCACACTATGCTCCTTTTGTGTGGGCTTGGCACACAAGGAGTGCTCTGTACATAACAGTGCACACGGCCCTCGCATCTGTTCTCTGCATCAGTTAGTTATGTCTCTGCTCTTCAGGTGAGGAATCGAAGTGCAGGCTAAGTGATAATGAGCATGACACGGGAACCGGGACTGAACACATGAATCTGCATTTGTATATAGTGAACAGTGCATTTCAAAAGCCAACTTGAACTGTTGTTATTACCTTGTACCTAGAGCTCTACCGGTCAGGCCCACCCCTTTCTCTTTCTCCATCTGCTAGATGCTTATTACTTTCTATGTGGCATTGGTATGTTCATATGTTCAAAGATCTTATAGGTATTCAGTCTTGGCTTCACATCCAAGCCTTATAATTACTTTTCTGGGAAAATCGTTAATACAATGCCTTTCAATTTTTTATTGGAACGTCTGCAGTCATAATGATTCCATTTCTCATAGGGAGTGAGTACGTGCACATCATGCATCTTAATTCATTCCCTCCTCTTCCTGTCCTCTCCTTTCCCTCCTTCCCTCTCCCTTCATCCCTCAGCCCTCTTATTTTTGCAAAGGAACTATCTCCCTGTTTCCTATTATCTGTCTTCTAATTTGCTTTTTACTCTCATGTACGAGAAATTGTGCACTGGTTAAACTTGTGTTTCTGATTTATTTCAACCAACGTTATAGTCTTAGGTCTTAGGTCCATTATGCTACACCTGACTCAAGTTTATCCAGGTAGAAAGAAGTATCAGTGCTTGATGGAAAGCTTGGCATTCCCTCACCTGGGGGAGGCGAGCCTATCGCCAATGCTTCCCAGCCAAGCCTCACAAGGATACGCAAGCCTATGTCCTGTGTGGCACAGTGGGCAGGCAGGCCCCTCAATGCTCAGCATCATCCTGAAGCTGACCATTGATAACAACACGCATAAGGTCAACATCAGCAGTTTGTGATCTACAGGAGGGCTCGGACTTGCAATTTGGTGCTTGGTCTTTACAATGTTTGTAACCATTGCCCTAAGCAGATGATTTAAGCAAGAGCTAGCCGGAAGCCTCCTTTGAGTGTGTTCTTTGCTGGCTTCTACGTAGAGCCAGGGAACCGAGACAATTGACCGCATCAGTGCAATTGAACTTCCCACAACCTGAGGAAGTAGCATATTGGCAAGCTAGTATGATACCACACACTCTGTGGGAGCATCTCAGTGTCGCCGTAGCGGTCACAAAGGCAGACTTTGAAGGAATGATGCCAAGTTTCGATGGCTGTGTTGGTAGAGACCAGGTCTGCTCTTCTGAGGTTCATAACAATGCACATGAAACTCCCGCTGGTCTGATCACTGAACGCCTGGAAGGACACTCAAAGCCAGTGCAGGTGCTCCATGAGCCCACAAGGGTGCCAGGGAGACCACTGGGCCAAGAGCAAACCCTCTGTTCAGCTTAGGAAGAATCAGCCCCTTGCCACCCTTTCTGGGTCAGGTTCCTAGTGAGGTTTGGCTGGGAAGCATTGTTTGTTGCTTAAAGGAGGATTAAGAAAAAATGGAGGGCCGGGGAGATGGCTCTGTGGCACAAGTGCCTGCCCAGAAACTGTAAGGTTGTGGGTTCAAACCCTGGTCCCACTAAAAAAAACAAAACAAAACAAAAGAAAAAGAAAAAATAGAAAGGCAAACATCACTAACCACAAAAATACACCAAGGCGTAAAAATTCCTAGGGCCAACGAATACCAAGAACAGAAAAATAGGCTGGGGATGTAGCTCAGCAGAGTAAGTGCTTTCCTGGCAAGCATAAGGGCCTGAGTTCAATCCCCAGTTCTGAAAGGAAAAAAAAAAAAAAAGAATTGAAAAATATTCAAAGAAAACTTCAAGACTTATCCTACCTGGAAGAGGTCCGATGGTAGATACAGGGAAGATTCCCTCACTTCTCTTCTCCATTTCTGTGTCAGGTTTCTAGTAAAACTCAGGTCAGTGGAGCCTTCCTGGCCATCCTTGGCCTACTGCTCTCTCTCAGGGAAGGGCATCTTTTATGATGGTGACTATCAACAATCCTACATGCACACCTTCATCTCTCCAAGGCAATCCTGTTTACAGCACCTTTCCTTCTATTCTTCGCTGATGTCCTGTACATTGTGGGCTGAACTTTCATATCTCATTTCAGAATTCAAGAAGCAAGCAAGTTATATCCACTTCCTAAACAATCCTTATTTTAATACCATGCCATATAAATGTGTGTGTGTGTGTGTGTGTGTGTGTGTGGTACACTGTGCTCTGTGGGATGACCATTTCTTCTGTATTCTTTTTCTAAAATTTATTTAGTACAGGGTCTACAGGGTCTCATTACACACATTGCACTCATAGTGATCTGCCTGTTTACAGACTCCCAAGAGCTGGGATTGCAGGTGTGTACCACAGGCCAGTCTCAGTCTTGGTCTCAGCACATCGCAGAGTCAGGGTCTGGATCTCGGTTGGGGCCAGCATGGCACACCAGGGATTGAAACCTGATCCCTTTGTCAGCCTAAGCAGGTGCTTTAATTTGCTGAGCTATCTTGCTGGCCCTTTCCTCTGTATTCTTTAAGGTTAGGATTTCTTTACAAATGATTACATATCCATTGTCTATTAGACAATATTGATCTATTGTTATACATTGGTACTTTCACATTTAGTGGCTTGGAAGGACTTTGCTTATTTATAGATGAAGAAGAAGAGTCACAGGAGAACTAAGCCTTTAAAAATTACTCCACAGGATCCCATCTGTGGACAAATGTTCCTAGCAGATGCACCCACAGTCACCAAAACCTGGAAACATCCTGACCAGGCAGCACAGGAGCCCACTGCTCATCAAGGAATGAACTGTGTCCTGGCAACAGCTTGAGAGGGTCTCAGTCACGGTGCCAGGTGAGAGGGGCCAGGCTGAGAGGGCCTTCTGCAGCGGTATTCCATGTAGGGGACACTCTCCAAAAGACAAAACAGAAAGGACTGAACAGCAGTTCCCAAGAGTTCTGTATGAGAGACAGTCCTGACTGTAAAGAGATAGCCCAGGGGGGATTTGGAGTTGTACAGCAGGAGATTCAATTGTTCTATAGCTTGACTGTGGCAGTGGAAACACAGAATACGGGTAGAAGACTACAGCACCACATGCAAGAACAAAGCAGTCAATTTTATTGTATGTTAATTTTTAAAATAAAATTGGAAAAAAATTGGTGGAGTTCTACTTCCTACTCCATCAAATCTGAGTTTCCCCCTCTGCCTCTTTATGAGACCCTCACTAGTCTCTCCCTCACTTACTTTCTGGGTGTGGTTCGCGCTGTCCCACGAAAAAGCAGTGCCCTACACCACCCACACCCACCTTCCACCCTTTCAGGGACAAACCTCTCAGGTCTCCTTAAAGGACCAAGCTGCAGTTCCGCCTCGGAGGACGCAGGCTCCTCCCTGCTACATCCCCCCAGCTCTTCTTCCCCGTCCCTTCTGCTCCTCCTCTTTTTATTCAAATCAAGTCCCACCTCCTCTGCCTGCCTGCTGGGGTCCTTCCTGAAATACTCTCCTCTCTTGGTGTCACTGATGTCACTGCCACTAAAATAACACTACTACTATTGTGCTGATTTTGCTACATTTCCTCGGTTAGATTTTTAGCTCCTCGAAAGACACTCCCGTGCGTTCTGTTTTGTTTTACATACGTGGCCCAGAACTTTAAATGATGAAAATAGCTCCTGCCGAAGAAGGGCTCCATAAATACCTCCTTGTTCAAAACACGCATTAGCATTGTAATGAATGGGCGAATGTTAATCCTGGAAAGAAAGAACCCTAATCCTGATTAGAAGTAGCTTAAAGTTTCCCTTCTGGTTCTTCTCGGTTTCTACCAACACTATTAAATCTTCATCTTTCCTGACATTTGGCCGCAAGAGCTACTGGGCTGCACTCCCTCTTCATGGCCTCTAAGCATCCTCTGACCTTTGCCTTTCAGGAACCTGGTCATTTCCTCTGTATTCTCTGACTTCCAGAGCACTTACTTTTAATTTCATTCTACCCTGCGCCCAGGACGTTCTCAGCTCCTGGCAGTTCCCAGCATGCATTTGCTTCCCCGTCATGACTTGTATCTTGCATTTTCCACCTGCATTTGTCATTTTTACTCCTCGCATGTTTATGACCCCGTTGTAAGCATAGTCCTGTGGCGTGGAGCACTATGATCTGTTCCCAGGTCAGAGGTCAGCACCAGTCTCGATTCCTGCGCTCCTGTGTTCTGCCCCTGGCTGCCTCCTCTGTCACTGGAAGCCACAGCTGCTGTGAGCCCACCCTGATCAGGCAGCACAATGGGTCAGCGTAGTGTTTCTTGGTGCAGCTCGAAAAGCACCAGAAATTGATATTCAGGCTCTTATTTTTGATTTTGATCCCGAAATGTTGCCCTTACCATTTTCGTGTACACTGTCTGGACTTAAATGGAGTCCTAAATGGCCATTTGTGTTGGGTGGAGGGGGGCAAAATGCAAGAGGCAGACACAGGTGGCCCTGGAAAAGAAGGAGGCAAGAGAGAGATGGGAGATCAGAGATGCCACAGGATGACAGGCTGCGTGCCCACCCCCACCCACGCAGCCAGTGCTTCTCCTCTGAGCACTTATGTATCACTGGCCTCATCACAATCAGCAACTTCGGCGGCATTAGCAGGAAAATCATCAGAACCATTTCCACATTTCAAGGTCACTTCCTACAACTTACTGCAAGAGTGGGATGATGGCGAATGAACTAAGTGTCACCACCTGCAGAGGCAGGAAGGGTCACCTCAGCCTACCCCGAGGTAATGTGGAGTATAATCTGTGTGTGCATGAGAGTGTGAATGTGTGTGTGTGTGTGTGTGTGTGAGAGAGAGAGAGAGAGAGAGAGAGAGAGAGAGAGAGAGAGAGGGACTAGAGAAGGTTCTACATTATATCCTGAGCATCTTTGGAGCCCACAGCTGGGTATGAGTTGATACGATCAATCCCTGTTAGAAAACTTAATTTATATGCTGTCTTAGTCACTTTCCTCATCCCTACAATAAAATACGCAAGACTTTAAAAGGAGAAGAGGCTTAGCTGGGCCCGTGGGCTTGGCAGCTCAGTCCTCCCTGCATGGTTAGGGTGGGGTGGAAGGGCTCTCGTGAAGGGCAGCTGCTCAGGTCCTAATGGCCAGGCAGTAACGAGGGAAGGGAGGAGCAGCCGGGGGAAGCAGTACTGCCAGTGAGTGGAGTGGCTCTGCCCGCCTCCCAACAGTAAGCCTCCAGCTCTGTGGCCCCCCATGATCCAGCCGCCCTCAGAGAGCCCCACCTACGGTGCACGAGGCCTGCGGAGGATGTTCTCTACCCAAACCGCCACACTGATTGGATGTACCTGCTGCTTATGGAAAACTGTCAGCTATGATGAAAATCTGTCATGTTTCCGCCTCTCAGCTTTGGAACTGTTATAGTCTCTCTATGCTGAAGCTTAACTCTGCTATTTTTTTGTTTTTCATGGGTTCCTTTTAAAAAAATATTTATTTATTTATCTATGTATTTATTTGGTACAGGGTCTCGCTATGCAATTCAGACTCAAAGTGAGCCTCCTGTCTCAGCCTCCCCAGTGCTGGGATTACAAGCATGTGCCACCCCTCCGGGTCTCAGTGGCCAGCATGGCATGTGGTACTGGGGGACAAAACCTGGGTTCTTGTGCTAGCCAAGAAGGCGCTTAGACCGCTGAGGTATCTCACCAGCCCCTCTCATGCGTTTCTGAATGTATTTTGTAATCAAAGCGACTGCGTCGGTGTGTCCTTCCACGTGTAAACTATTTTTGCACCTTGGAAGGGAGCACTGTGCTACTGGCAGACCTTGGCGCCAGGTCACCACAAAGCGCAGCAGCCCCTCTCCTTAAGCCACTTCCACTGATGTGGAAACTGCACTGCTCCATCTCGAGTGTAACACAACCTCGCAATCCTCCCACCGCGGGGCCCTCTTGCCCCCCTACCTATCTTATTTCATTTTTCAATTCTAGCATGCCAATGAAAAATACCAGGAAGAGATCCTACGGATTTGAATTAACTACGAAATGGACATCAGTGGCCAAAGAGGACCTCTTCTGTGTACCCCACCGTAGTGTGTGCTTTGGGGCGATGTTTATACCAGCCATCCCTCCATCCCAGCAAGCGGCACCATTTAAATCTCTTGTTCACACTTTACTGGCTGAAGGTTGTAAATGTTTTATGAGCTGCTGAGCTTGCAGCATTACTATTTTATTAGAAGGTTGACTATCTGTTTTTCATAGTTATGTTACTGGCAAAACTGTTCGTTCGCTTAAAAATCTTCACTTCATGCACCTTATGAAATGGCATGTGACAGGATGTAAGTAACTGCTCAAAAATTGTTTGGCCCATTGCGAAGAGAGTCTGGATATCCCTGGGCTTAGTTTGTTTTGCATTTACCTCCACATCATTTAGGGAAGGAAAAGAACTTTATGACATTCTAATAACTTGATGCAGTGCAGTCCTCCTGGAATCAGTGTGTGATTGCTGAGCCGTATTATACTCAAACCCTGACAACCATCCCACCAATCAGTGATGAGTTTCCATGGACACGCAACAGGATGAAGAAAGCAAAAGAGAGGGCAAACTTAATTGGGTGGCCCTAGAAAACCCACTGCGAAATTCTAAACATCAGCTTCCCATCTGTCCTGTCTCTAACATTTCTTACTTTTCTCCACAACTGAGAGCCAGTAAGTTGAGGGGGAGGAAAAAGGATGATGGAATATTACCATTTTTAGAAAGAGGGAGCACAAGCAGAGATCTACTGCTCCAGTGCTACAATGAGAAATCATATTCACCAACTCAGAATAGCAAATACTCCCTCTCGACTTCCCCAAAGAGTCCCCAGAGCTGCTTCCCGGTACTCTCCGCTGGTTCTGGTCTCTTGGTCTCCTTCCTACCAGGTATGCCTCTCTCCCTCCTTTCTTAGTTTAAGAGATTCTTGTCTTCTTAAATCCCAAATGCAACTGTTACTTCTAATCGATGTCCCTTCCAGACTAAATCTTTCCTACTTCATCCACAGATGTAGCAAGAATTGCTCCCCCATTGTCCTCATCTTGAATCTTGATCCATTCGTTCCATTGTCTTTTCCTTTGACAACCTCCTGCTAAATATTGGCTGGGAGCCACAGCACTGGCAATAAAAAAGATGAAGAAAATATAATCCATGCCCACAGGTCCACGCATTCCTATTTCCACGTTATACTGGCGTCCCCAAGAACAACTTGTCAAAGGATGTGACATTATTGGAACCATTTTTATATATTAATACTTATGATTATCTAGCATTGGTAGTCCATCAGAAGATATTCTTTCTTTTCTGCCCCCTCTCCACCACCCCTCTTCTCTCCTTCCTCCCCTTCCCTTCCTTCCTTTCCACTGCTAGGCACTAACTGTAACAATATCTCATGCAGGCACGCACACTAAGCAAATGCTCTGCCACTCAACTACACCCCTAGCCATTCTTACATAACTTCAATTTTTAAAAATTTATTTATTTATTTATTTGGTAGAGTCTCCCTACACAGCTCAGACTCATAGTGATCCTCCTGTCTCAGCTTCCCCAGTGCAGAGATTATAGGTGTGTGCCATCATGCCAGGTTTCTCAGTGGCTGGCTCAACAGGAGGCTGGCACAGCATGCAGTACCAGGGATTAAAGCAAGGTCCTTGCCTTGCAGGCAGGCACTTAGACCACTAAGCTATCTCCCCAGCCCCTGTGTTACTTTTAATATAGGATTTTGCTAAGTTACCCAGGGAGTCCTTATTATACTTATATTCCTTCTGTCTTTGCCTCCCAAGCAGATAGAAATGCACACAGCACCATGCATGGTCCAGAGAGTTCTTAAACTTCATTAAAAGGCACATGTAGGTGATATAATGGGGGGCCTCCAAAGACTGGGTCAACACTGCAGGGCATATTGAACAGAAATGCATGTCATTTATAAAGGATTCAGTGTTTGTTACCTAGTTGTTGGTATTCAGTAGCATGTTTTGAGTTGTATTCCCTGTAGATATGGTGGACTGGCATATAGATACATCTATGTATATATTATATACAATGTCAGTTATGGTGTATGTGCATGGAAATGCTTACTAGCAATGTAAGTATTATTATTACATGGAAAACCTACCACCTGCTCTGCCCCTGAACACTAGTGTAATGCCTGAAATCTACTTATTGAAAATGAAAAGCTCCATCTTCAGTGGCTGTCTTTAAACCATGGCTCTGCAAGGGCCATGGCTTCTTTATGTCTTCATTCCTCACTCAGTGGTGGGACTGCAAGTGGCCAGCAAGACCCTGGCAAATGAGCCAATCACTGCTGTTATATGGAGTGTGGAAGTTGCCAGAGGTATTTTCTTCTGTCCAAAACAATCCTTTTTTTTTCTTTTTTCAATAAAGTGGCGCATTGTAGAATTCACTGTTGATTATGCTGCTCTGAACTGTTGAGTCTCTTTTTACATTTGTAGAAAATTTGGAGATTCTGTGACAAGTTTTTTTTAAAAAAATCTATACTTGGTATGGAGTTAAGAGAATAAATATTTTAATGTTCTTCTTGTACAAGGAAAAAATAAATAAGACTCACTGTAGAGAAAATCATAGCCTTGAGTTTGCCACTTCATGAGTTTTATTGTCCTGATTATTATGTTCTATGTGTTGCCATTAAACAAGAAAGATGTAAAAAGTCTCATTACAAGGATATGGGGACAAGAACACTTGGCACCAGGGTGACCTCACTGAGGCAAAAGAAGGCAGTTGCTGCAGGAGGCAAAGAATTTTGAAAATTTCCTCCGATCCACTTGAAGTTGGTTTAAGACTCCATAATCAGAAGATGTCAGGTTGTAGGGACAATCAGAATGCGATCCGAGCCAGGCGTTGTTGTGCACTCCTACAATTCCAGCACCTGGGAGGTGAGGCAAGAGGATCATTGTCACCAGCTGGAGGTCAATCTGGGCTACATGATGAGTTCAAGGACTTCCTGAACTATCTTAGCAAGACCCTATCTTAAAAAAACGGAACTATATCTCAAATATCTGCTATAGAGGATTCCCCCAAAAGATAACAAATATATTTGTATCCACGGGGGGAGGGGACTTGCTGGTACAAGAGGAAAAAGCACTTAAAATACTTCTTCATCTCAGCCCTAAAAATTCTTTTAAATGGAGGCCTCACTTCTTTATTTCTGAGAAGTTTTCGAGTGTCCCTTCAACAACATTAATTCATGTTTATGAAAGCACTTTGCAAATGATGAAGTGTTTTGTAGCATTTTCCAGTACTATTTTGGTGATGATGCTTTGAGGTTCTGACATTTTCTGTAGTTCACCAGAGAAACTTCTTCTGGGAGTGTAGCTCTGCCATTAAGTAAGATGTGGTTATTAGAACAGAATCATAAGCCCTGTGTTCAGACGTGAAAGGTGTTTTCTGAAGGACAGAAAAGGCATGCACACCTGTTTCAGAGTGCTGAAGCCAGGGTCATCTCTGAGTCTGCTATTAATGAGGCTCTCTACAGCCCAGAGGCATGGATGTTCAGTTGTGCTAATGTCTCTAAAGCGACTCTTTTTTAAAACGGTCAAGCGAGCTGCATCGCAGATGGACAAGTGCCCATGCCGGACCTGTGCTTCACGACGCGTGTCACAACTCCAGTCACATTTGCTCCTGCGGCAACTCGGGGCTCGCTGAGATCAGTAAAGCACTGTGCCACGGCGGAGTGCAGGTCCGGTGATGCAGCATCGTTGCTCCAGCCTCTACTCTCAGGTCTAGACACCAGAGAGCTGGCGCATGGACCGAGGAAGAGAGCCTGCGCCCCGTAAGATTAATACACAGAGCCTTTTACTGAGGTGTGTTTAGTTGCAATTGCAGCGAGCCAGGAGCAACTGTCCTGCCAGGTAGTTTTTTGGAGGTAATTATTACTAAGAGATGCTACAGAAGGAACATGCCCAAGAAATGCTCGGTAGTGCCGGCGAGATGGCTCAGTGGTCTAAAGCACCTGCGTAGGCAAGCTTAGGCAACTGCAGTGATAGTAGTTCAATTCCTGACACCACATGCTGCGCCAGCCTCAACCCTAGGGTAGGCTGAGCCAGCCATAACATAAAGTTTTTTTTTTTTTTTTTTTTTTTTAAATAGTAACTTATTTGGCTTCATAACTCTATTGAAGCAAAAATAAAGAAATAATTTGCCCTAGCTGATGCAAAAATAGGTAGATGAAAGTAGAGCTTCTCCTTCGTGTTTCCAAAGTGTGAGGTTTTAAGGGGCTTGCCAGGTAGCTCAGTGGATTAAAGCACATGATTCGGCACACTCACTCAGGCCCTGGAGACCGTGGTTGGATACCCTCCCCCACATGGAGCATGAGAATGAGACCTGCCCTTTTTAAATTGTCTTACAGTAGCTAGCAGTAGATGGAACCAGTGTAGATATTTTGCAGTGAGGGAGTGTGATGCAAGAAATTGGTTCCATCAGTGCTGGAGAAGCTGAGAAGACAGAAGCTGCCCGGAGCTTAGCAAAAGCCTTAGAAGCAAGATACAATCATATTTGGGGCTGGAGAACATGAGAAGAAAAAGAACAACAGGATCTCAGGTCCCTGGATGTTTGCAGGAGTTCGGATGATAAGGGCCTCCGAAAGCAGCCAGACCCAGAGTGAGAGCCTAAGACAGGTCACGCTTAGGGATACCTTAGGAAACAATTGGTTACTCCCGGTGTCAGTCTTGTCCCACTAATTCCCGTCATTGGCCAACTGAGTGAGAAGCACGGGAACGTGGGAAATGTAGTCCCTTTGGACCCAAAGCAGAAAGGAGGCGGGAGGGACTAGGGAAGAGAAGGGAATGGGGCGGGGCAGGTAGGGGAGGGGAGATGTGGGGCCCTGGTAAGAAAGCCGGGACAAATCTGTACAGACCGCCACGCACTCTAATGAGGACTGACTTTCCCCGATAGTGAAAGAAGTTTTATATCAGTAGAATTTAAAGTAATTTAATCTAGAGTATAGTGTATGCTTCTGTGCATTTAAACTCTCCCTCGCGGTTAATTAGTGCTCAGAACCCAAATTTGCTGCTTAAGATTAAATAATTAACGAGAGTTGGCTTCCAAACATAGTCATAAACTTACAGCATCAACAAAATAGAAAACCAAAATCAAACAAACAAAAAAAACTAAGCTCTTTCAGGGCGTCGGGATCATCAGTCCAGAGCTATCCTGGACGCTCTCAGCAGCATAGTCTTTAACCAGCCCCAGCTACCCCTAGGGAAAGTAAACTCTGGTCTGATGCCCACCACTCCCCTGAGCCTGCGTCATGTCTTCTCTGAGATATATGCTCTATTATATTGCTGGCCTTGGTTTTCTTTTATGCTTTTTCTGCTTTTGTCTTTTTGAGACATGGTCTCAGTATGTAATGCGGGCTGGCCTTGAGCTCACTTTGTAGTCCAGACTGGTCTCAAACTCGCAAGGATCCTCCTGCCTCAGCCACTCAAGCGCTGGGATTACAGGCATGCGCCACCATGCTTGGCTGGCCTTCCTTTTCAAAGATCAAATCTTGACAACTGGATAAAACCAGCTAAGCAAACACTTCATCATTTATAATATAAAAATGTAAGTAATAAATTGTAATATTTGCCAATTTTTATGGTGAGAGTTTTATGTCGCTTTACAAGATTCTATCTGATGCCACAGTTGATGGTGGAACCCAAACTTAAGGCCAGATCAGAGGATACAGAGAGAAGAAAAAGACACAGAATTTTATTTTCCTGACTAGATAGAATAAGTTTTAAGAATATTTTTGAAACATGCTCAGTGAATACCTGCTAGGTCACTCGGCCATTATAAAAGCCTTCTATGGACACCTTAGTTTCTCATTCCAGCCGTCCCAACCATGGGTTATTTACTGTCCTTTGCAAAACCCACAATGACAGCCATCAGAATAAACCAGGTAACACTGTTTCTTTCACCGTGCTGTTTGGCAGTAATGATAGTTACTGACTGCACATTGCACTGTTCCAACTTCTATATATGTATGGATGCTTCCAATTGCAATGCTTCTCTGTTGCAAATACTATTAAAATGTGCTTTTACAGATGAGGGAATTTGGACAGAGAGCTTAGAAATCTTACCCAGGCTTACATAGCCAATAAATGAGGAAGAAGATTTTTAAAACTCTCAACAGTTAGACTTCTATGAATGGTCTTAGGAGCTACACTACATCCCTTAGAGAAGCAATTAAACTACACTAATTCACACTTATGTGTGAATAACTGATAGGCATCAACTTTCCATAAGAAGCTTTCCCTTTTCAAAGATGTCTATGAATTAAGGGAAGTTTAACTAACTCATTTTTACTTTGTATTTTCCATCTGCTGGCCCTACACTGGGTGATGGGCACCCAGGGTGACTCAGTTGCAAGCCAGATGGCCGTGTTGGTGGCAGGCTCAGGCTTGGTCCCAGCTGGGCTTGAACCTCAGCCCTGCAGTCTGTGATTTCTAAGCCAGCTATGTTACACCCGTGAGCTTTAGCTTTCCCTCATGCAAAATGGGGTAAAGCAAGTGCTTCCTCAGGTGGCTGAAGTGAAATGACAGTGGTGAAGTGCTGAGCAAGCACATTGGTAACTAGCTGTTGCAAGTACTCAATCTGCAGTAGCTGTCCTTATTAAGAAAGTCCTTTCCAGAGACATGAAAATGAAACCACAAAATGGTTTATAAATGCTAAAGGGAACATGGAAAGAGGAATGTGAAAATTGGGTGCAATCGACTTCTTAAGCCCCCAGAGCATCCTGGGTGCCTCCAGGTGTCATTGGGGGCTCAGGGGTAAAGGTGGGGCACAGAGAAGGGAAGTGACATTCAGGCTCACACAGGCTGCCCATGTTTTCACTCAACTGCAGTAGTTCTCGTTCTACCCCATGTAGCATGCTGTAACATTAACCTTTCTGATATATCAGGAATGATTCTGTAAAAGATCACTGAGATGAGGAATTGTGCACCCAGCTTTCCAATGGCTGCTTCAGAAAATCTTGGGTAATAAGTGCCTTATGTTCTACAGTTTCTTTCCTGCTATATAATAGGAAAAGATTTACCAAACCTGTTTTGGTATTATTCTTTCCAAATAGAAAATATTTCCCACTTTTGGGCACACGGAAGAAAACCACAGCAGGTTACTCTGGGAAAACATCTCCCAGCAGACTCACTCTCTCCACAGTAAGCACTTTGTCTAGATGGTGAGTTAGCTTTTTTACTTGTGCCACCTTTCCTTCTATCTGAATTCAGAGACTTTCTAGAAGCTTCCATGGTGTTCCTAGTAACTCTCAAGGCATTAGGTCAGTCCTGGAGGGCTTTGGTAGCTAGAACCTGGCAGACTCTCAACAAACTGATCAGGGTCAGAGATAGCTTAGAGGACTAAGTGCCTCCTTAGGCTAAGGCAGGGACTGCATGTTGCACTGGCCGGTCTCTGAACAAGCACACTGAATCCACACCAAGTCCAGAGCCTGTAATCCCAGCTCTCAGGAGGCTAAAAACAGGAGAATTACTATGAATCCAAGCTGCTGTGTAGTGAGACTCCATACCAAATACATCAAACAAACAAATTGATCAACTCCAATGCAAATACTTTTAGCTGAAGAATCTTGTGTCAGGATTACCTCGTTAAAGTACTCTCTAGAACAGCTGATGAATTTGTCACAACTCCCAAATTCAAGGTGAAGAAACAATAGCATCTTTTATTGTATAGGCATATAGTAAGCTCTGTCTTGCTGACCATGTTAAAGTGCACAGTTCACTAACACTTGGCATGTTCGTGGTCAGACCGCAGACGTCTGGAAGTTTTTCCTCTCATAAAACTGAAGCACTGTGCTCACTGAACCACACCCTCCACATTGTGGGCTTAACTACTATAGCTGACACCAATGGGTTGAATCATGCTGTATTTGTCTTGTCTTCCTTTATTGGGATATTTCATTGTGCATGGCATCCTAAGTTTACACATGTAGCAGCCTGTGACAGAATTTTCTTTTCTAAAAGAATATTTTTATTATACATGTCTGTGATACACAGCGATTGTGTTCGGCATAGGTTGTGGGTACACGTACATAGTACATCTAAATTCTTTCTATATCCTCTTCCTCTGTCTCCCCCATCCCTTTATCCCATCTGCAAAAGGTCTGCCTCCCTAATTCCTTTGATTATCTTCTATTTGGGCCTTTAATTTACTTATACTTTGGTTATTCACATAAGAGAAAATGTGCCAAGCCTGTGTGTCTGATTTATTTTGCTTAGCATTATGAACTTAAGGCAGAGGATGCCATTGTGTGCCAGTTCCACTTTTTATGACTCACTCATCTGCTGACAGACATCAGGTTCCTTTCACCTCTCTGCTTTCCTGAATAATGCTTCAGTGACCATGCATATGCAGATATTTCTTTGAGATTCTGCTTTTTAATTTTTTTTGTACCAGGAATTGAACTCAGAACCTTGTACTTGCCAGGAAGGTACCTATGTTGCTGAATTATCTGCCCAGTCCTCTGAGATCCAGCTTTGTAGTTTGTTAGATATACACCTAGACATGGGATCACCGCAGCCTATAGTAACTGCATCCATTTTTAATATTCCCCTGCAATAGCTTCCCAGGTAATTCAGGAGATGTGAAGGCCACATCTGAGAGCTTCATGGTGCTTAGAGATTCCTGGTTTTGTTCTACCCACATCTACCAGAAAATGCTGGCTCCAAGAATTAGGAGAGGGTCCAGGGGTGGGGAAAAGGCTTGCTCTTTTGAAATGGTTTTGAACAATACAGTTATGAGAGGCACACGCCTTCTGGCTCTCTTTTAGCAAAAACCTCTGAGGCATTTCCAGCCTTGACCCTCATAGTTAAAAGCCACCAGAATGTCCATAATGCAATTTTAAATACACCAATTCTCATCCACTCTTCTATAAGTGAACCAATTTGCACGAAAATCCCTACAGTCTCACCTCCTTTTTCAGTGGCAATGTAGTAACTGAAGTCATTGGAATTTTTATTAACTCAGAAAATATTCACAGGCAGCAGCTTCTTGATCACCAGGAGAAAGTATCTTGTGAAGCCAGCTTGGACAGCGTGGTCATGGTTCTCAATGATGGAGCCACTAGGTACCATGGTGACTGAAATGAAGGTAGATGGATGGGAGCTACACAAGGACAATGGGGTCCCTGTCCTTAATGTTAATTAGTTGGCCTCTGCCGTGTATTCCATCTGTTCACACCCTGTGACCTCAACATACATGCTGTATGAAGAAAAAAAAAAAAAAAAGCACAAACTGTACATTAAACAATTGCTATCGTTTGGAGTTAAAGAAAAGAAAAGCTGATCCACGAGGCTGATGTAGTATCAATTACAAAATCATCAAGAAGAAGATGTCTCTATGCTTTGCTCTTTCATTCCATCTAGCTATGAGTCATACTTTACAGGAGAAGAGTTTGTTATCGGTTACTGTCCGGTCACACATGGGGACCACTGTTTCAGTCTAGGTGCCTGTACGGGCTTAGGCATCAAGAGCCTGGGGCTTTCATTTCCTCACGCGCTCTCTGTCATACTTATGATTATCAGAGCAATAGATCCCTCGGATCACCTGAGCTGTCTTCAGACCTTTATGTAGGGTACTGATTTTAAGAGTGACTTAGCGGACGGAAGTGCCTGCTTTGGCAGAGTGCAGTGGCTGGGGTTCCATCCCTGGTGTGCCAAGCCAGCTCTGCCCCTGGAGTGCACTGAAACAGCGACTGAGACTGGGCATGGTGGTGCGTGACTATAATCCCAGTGTTTGGGAGGCTGAAAACAGGAGGATCACTGTGAGTCTGATCTATGTAGTGAGACCTTGTAGACCTTGTACTAAATACATAAAAAACAAAAAGAATGACTTAGAAACTCTAGAAAGGTCAAGTTCTGAAATTCAAGAGACTCTTAAAAAGTTCTCATATGGTCAGATAGTTTGGTTACGAAAGAAAAGAAAAGATGGAAGTTAGTAAGCCTGAATTTAACGAAAATGTTATACAGCAGAAATGCCAAGAGAAGGATTCAGGAACATAAAACATGCATTTCCACAAAAAATAAAGTGAGTGATAAGACAAAGCAAAAGAAAAAAATCTGCTGGGGAAATAGCCCACAAGGAAACAATTTTTATTCCCATTTGGAAACCCTAAATTTGTTTTATGTTGGTCATGGAGCAAAGGGCCACTGAAACCTGACTTCTGAGGACAAACCTAAGTGTACAGCACACCTTCCTGAGGGCTGTGGGCAGCAGGAGGGGCCGGGCTATTTTTTATATACCTGGAGGTTTGGCTAATGGCACCATATGACCGCTCTATTCTCATTTCTCCATGGCAGAGAGAGAGTGCAAGACCTTGAAAGGGACAAGGACCAGGGAAACACTTCCCACGGGGTTGCCAGTTCCCCCAGAAGGGAAGATATAAGAAGACTTCAACATCATTACATTGCAGTAAGAACAAGTAGAGGGACACGGAGGTAACACCAGGGCTGGAGTGAGGCTGTTTAAGTACAGATCCTCGCTCTGTCTCGGTGGAATCTGAGAGAAGTGACTTGCCCCTTGGGCCTCAGTCTTAGTCTCTCAAATAAGCAGACTAATATTCCTGCCTTCCCAAAGGCGCTGGGAGGATGCCATTCCCAGAGCCATGGCTTCCACCCCTGTGCAGGGAGCCTGAGCTGTGTGTGCCTGGGGTCGGGGGCAGACTTTGTGGAGAGACCCAGCAAGCAAGTCCAGGATAGGCATGCAGCCTGCTTTCAAGTTTTCAGAGTACAAAGCAATGGCTTCTCCTTCAAAACTCGAGGGGGGCTGATACTGCATCACACCCCGGGAGCCTGCAGCAGTCTGGTCCTCTCTTAGTGCAGCCTGATGAGCACAGAAGGCAGAAGACACAAATGAAATTGGACTGCAAGTCTCAGCACTAAGCCACAGTCCTATCTTTGTTTCTATTAAAGAATAAGGCTGGGGGGGCTGGGGAGATAGCTCTGAGGCACAAATGCCTGCTGGGCAAGTGCAAGGTCGTGAGTTCGAACCCTGGTCCCACAAAAAAAAATAAAATAAAATAAAATAAGAATAAGGCTGGGGGCAGGGAGATAGCTCAGAGGCACAAGTGCCTGCCTGTCAAGAGCAAGGTCCTGAATTCAAGTCCCTGTTCCAGGGAAAAAAAGGAAAGAAAGAAAGAGAGAAAGAAAGAGAGAGAGAGAGAGAGAGAGAGAGAGAGAGAGAGAGAGAGAGAGAGAGAAAGAAAGAAAGAAAGAAAGAAAGAAAGAAAGAAAGAAAGAAAGAAAGAAAGAAAGAAAGAAAGGAAGAAAGAAGACTCGGGACAGGCCTGGTGCACACCTGTGATTCCAGCACTTACGTGGCTGAGGCAGGAGGGGCACCATAATTTAGAGGCCTGCTTGGGCTATGTAGGGAGTTCAGGAACAGTCTGAAGCTACATAGAAAGACTCTGTGTTTAAAAAATGAACAAGGTCTCCTCTCTCCATGGATACACACACACACACACACACACACACACACACAATCAGAATGTTAAGTAGTATCTCACTTGATGTCTCAAATGCATCTTGTGGTAAGCAACGAATACCATCCTAATCATGAAACCAAGGTACGTTTGCTCCATGGGAAAGGAGGTGTTTTGGAGAGCTAGGCTAGAAATAAAGTAAAAATAATGCATTATTCCTTGGAAGTCGAAGGCAAGGTGCCTGAACCTGGGCTTCCTGGGCTTCAGGGTTGACAAATCCCTCTAAATTGAATGCAACATGTCAGCGGTGTGTGTGTGTGTGTGTGTGTGTGTGTGTGTGTGTGTGTGTGTTGCACATGGGGTTTTCAGCTTTGGATTTTTACATCTGTCACCATCAAAATGATTAAGATGGACTGGAGCAGCAATGTAGTTAAAAACGCGGGGAGGGGGAAGTGTAGGGTTTCTTCGAGTGCATTTTCTTGTTACCTCTGACCACAGATACCTGCAAGTGTTGCTCACCTTCCCCAAGGATCCCTGGCTACATTGCCTTAGCACCACGGGGGCACAGAGGAAAGTTTTATCTTGTTCCGTTTTCCTGACAGCAAGGATCTGAGCCCCAAACAATCTTGCCTACAGGTCCTGTGAAACACACAGAGAAGCTTATTTTGGGCAAAAACGTCCCACCTAGTTCTGATAAGGATATCAATGCAGGATTTCATGCAGTAGGGTGAGAACGCAGAGCGCCCAGGAGAGCAGGCAGTGCGGGTTTCCACGTGGGCTCTGCAGACAGCGGGGGTCTGTCTGCCAGGGGGCTGTCACTCCGCTGCTGCTGCTGCTCTCTGTCACTGTCCCACGAATGTCCCCTCCGCCTAATGAAGATCTAAGAAAGGCTGCTTCGTGGTGTCTGCGCACTCTGCCAGCCCTGCTGATGCCTGCACGACCTAGGTTTTCGCCCTGGCTGACTGGAAGTCACTACCCTCATGTGCATGAGGGGGCTGTGCGCCCAGGGACAAGCCATGTTGCCTGAGATGGAAGCGTGTGTGCCCTGTGGTCTTCCTACCTTCCCCTGCTTTGCAGGGTGTGCTCTGAACCTTTGGGGACTTAGTGACCCACTCAGGAAACCTAAGCCTTGGTGGGGGGGAGTGTCCAAGCTCCTCAGCATAGCGTTCAAGGTCCTCAGATCCTGCGTCCTCCTTCCCCGTCCCTGCCTCTTCTAGCCTCTCCCTCCTGCACGCCTCATGAACCATGTACAAGAACAAAATCAGCCCTCCATGACAGACCCACGGATCTGTCTCTGTGACCTCTTCCTCAAACCCCCTTTACGCCCAGCAAATCTCCTTTCCACCCTACAAGGTCCACCTCGATCCTCTTGCCTCAGTTCCTGGGCTTCTTTTGCCTCCAGTGGTCTTCCCCGCTGGACGTGGGTGCATCCCTCTCACTGGGCAGCATTTCAAACTCTGCCCCCTGGGACACGGCACCCCTCCCCCACTCCTCTCTCCAGGCTCCAAGGAGGCCTACCCCAAGGAGGGCAAGTGAATGCCACAGTTATAGGGACAACCCAAGCCAAGTCGTAACAAGGTCATTGATAGGTCCACTCTTTCTGGACCCCTGGGTATAGTTTCTCTTCTAGTTCTCAATATATGAGCGAATTATTCTCCTGGGTGTACTGTGCCACACACGCTATACTGGCATTGCCCTCCTGCACCCTGGGTGCTGAAGTCTGACTTAGTACCCGGCTGCCCCCCACAGGGTCTGGGCCTCGCCTGGCAACTATTTTAGGAGCAGAGAACGCCCCCGCTGGTTGCTTAGCTCCTCTACGGGCAGGCAGCGTGGAGCCGGTCCGTGCTACAGCGCTTAGCGTGGGCCTGCACCCCACACGCGCCCCACGGTGCTTTGTTCTGCTCTTCCAGATCATCCTCATTCAGCGATGAAGTTTTTAGCCCTCTCCCTTTTTCCTTCCACCCTTCCTTCCAGTGTTGTGTGGACTTTTCAGTTATCCGTGCAAACACTAGAGCGAGGTGACACGCGGGAAGCACCGGGCGGAGCCGCCTGCCGCGCGCCCCGGGTCGACTCTGTTGCGTGGGCTCGCACTGCCCTCTGCTGGTGCCCGGGCGGACTTGAGAGCGCCAGAGTGCGGCGCCGCAGAGGCAAAGGGAGCAATGCGCGGGACAGACAAGACGCTCCCAGCTTAGGGCTCCTTGGCCAGACTTCCTATGCGTTTATTGGTTCCCACATATTTGCACATATTCTTAAAATTCAAAACTCTTAGTGTTCTTTCCGTTATTTTTCTTGTGCAAAGCCTGAGAAGCACTGATTAAAAGGGGGTCCTTGCAATTTTAGTAACTTTTTGCTTAACTTCTAGTTTCGCTGACACCTCCGCGTGCCGGTGGTGGCTTGTTTCCCTGGCGCGGGATTGCTGTCGTGCCGGGCTCTGCCGCTCATCATCCGAGCGAGTGGAGTCTAGCATGTGTCCCTCGGGCCCAGTGACTTCCTCTGGATAGGAGTCCAGAAAGAGTTGTCCTGTCCTCACTGGACAATGGAAAGAACAAGTGAAGTATGTGTGGGAAACTATCCAGAAAACTGAGGGTGTCATACAAAGTGAATAGAGGTTATTCCTAGATTTTTTTAAAAATGTATTGTTAAGAAGTAGTAAATGCTCTGGTACCATGTAAAACGTCACTTTGTTAAAAAGATGACTCTTTAAAAAAAAAAAAAAAAGAAATGTGAAACTATTAGTGCCATAAGAGTCTAGAAAATATTGTTTGTTTCTGTGGAGCTTCTTATAATAGTATGGAAAATGAGAGTTTGCTGAGTAATTTTTGATATAGTCTTAGCAAAAGGCAAAAGATTTGACTTAAACATTCTTGAATTGTTTTTTAAAAAATGTTATATCCGATGGCAGCCTATGATCTTACATCTTATACCTTTCAAATAAAAATAATAAAGTACCACTGATCGTGACCATACGAAGGGGATGCGATGGTTTGAATCTAAAATGTTCCTCAAGAATGAAGGGGGGAGAAAAAATGATAAAAGAAGGAAAAAAATGGAATCAAAGCTTTTGTAAGTAAGGAAGGGAAGAGGAGTTGAAGGGGGGGAGGCCAGTGGAGGGAAAAATAAGTAGTGTCATGCTTGGGTTCAAATTCTGTATGATGAATATGATCACTATGTGCACTTAAAATGAACCAATACACATAGTGCATTAAAAATATTTTTTAAAACAGTCCCCCCAGCGCCAAGGTTTAGGGCTCACTGAGAAGCCCCAGGAAGTGCCTGGGTCCTGAAGACTGTGACCTCATCAATGATTTCACCCATTGGTGAATTCCAAGCTTATTGGGAGGAAGCACCCAAGTCCAGGCAGAGGTGGCATGGTGGGGATGGCAGGCAGACAGGAGAGGAAATTCTGTGGGTGGCCATGGCACCAAGAGCATGTGGCTTAAGATGGACAATGTGGGTGGCCTCGAAGACGCCTCACTGGTCATGGTGACCCAATTTCTCACTCACATCAGCAGAGCTGAAGCTTGACTTGGCAGAAGTGGCCTAAGGCTTCGCACTTCCTATTCCCTGTCTGTATGTGGCCTCCTCTTGGAGTGCAGGCCTTCCCACGACTTGGCTCGCAAGTGACCTGCAGGTGACCCACTGCCCCTGAACCTCTGGATTTGCCTGGTGACAAGGGGGAGTCAGAAGCACAGCGCATGTCATATGATTTTTCAGCAACAAAACTCCTCCTGATCTAGCAGGTAGACTTCTTCTGAGTCTTTGGCACCCCAGTCACCTGCCCCACATCTTCCTGTGTTGCTCCAGACTCCTGCGGGGACACAGTCAGCATCCTTAGCTCTGCCAGGGACTCCTTTCCCTTGTGTCACTTAGAAAGACACGGTGTGGCTCTTCCAGTTAGACCCTAGAAGAAGGTGGGCCCAGTGTCGCCCACAGCTTACCTGAGGACCAACTCAAACTCAGAGTCTATGGGGTGACTCGAGGCCCTGAGCGCTATCTAACTTCTGAAAGACTTGAGGGCCTGGATCTTGGCACATAAAACAAAGGAAGATGACATTCGCATGTTCATGAAGTTCTGAGAAGCGTGATTTTGAGTTTTGAGTGTAGCATGGAGGTGGCCGAGCTGCTCAGAGGAGAGATTGGCCAGACAGCACACTTCCTCTGCAGGCTGGAATTTCTGTCTGATGCGTGCGTTCATTGCTGTGGGCCAAACCTTCACTTAACAGACAATTATGAGCTTAAAGTGTCAGAAAGGGTTGCCACCTAGGATAAGAGGAGGCTTGAAAGGGATTCAAGGCTCAATTTTAGGAAAATATGAAGGGAAATTACAAGGGGGGTTTTAAGTTTTATTTGAGCAAGAAGAACAAGGAAGCGATTTGACACTGCCCGCGGCAAGTGATGTCATGTTCGCAGACTGCAGAGAGGAAGCGGGACGTCCTGTCCCCCATCTCCATGGAGAAGCTGCTCTGAGGGAAGGGCAAGTCAGTGGCAGCCCAGGATTTGTTGGGGATTTCTGAAAAAGAGGTAGCTGGTCAAACGGAGCTGATCAAAGGTAGCGTGGGCTCCGTGGCTGAGGCACAGCAGGGGGAATGCAGAGAGAGGGGGCTCTTGGGGGTCACGGGCACTAGGGAGGTATCAGAAAGAAAGGAAAGGCGGGATGGACACGCACTATGCAGGTGAGACTCTGCAGATGTAGGTTGGCAAGGCTAATGGAGGCATTAGTAAAATTCTAGGGTGTTGTATTTAAAGGATGGCCATGATGCAAGGATATGGTGATCGTGGGGGAGACGCAGTGATGGCAGGGTGGCAGCACCTGGTCCTCAGAGCCAGTCCTTCCAGTCAGAGTTCATCACCTTGGGTGCCGGGCTTACTGGGGCAGCATCAGTGGTGACTATGGGTTTGGGTGCAGTATTGCCCAATGGTCCAGCACATCTTTTCAACAAAGAGAAGATGTCCATCATGATGGACATCAGTAGTGCGCACTGGTACAAGCGTCCCGAGTGGGCACTCAGTCCTGAGATCCTGTGTTCTCTCCCATATTTTACAACTACAGAGACTGACACAATATACACATCACAGCCATGAGCTGTGATGAAAAGCTGATATCTGTGAAAGGATGATACACATACGCATACAGCATTTAGCCCACCCGAGTAGCGTGAGACTACTGAGGCCATTCTGATGGACCAGGGTGAAGGGTCTAATCTACTCTGTCTTAATCCTCAGTTGTCTTCACCTAGGAAACAGGGATGCTATTGGGGTCTTTTCCATAAAATTGCTATGGGGATCCAATAAAGTAATAGATTACAAAGCATTTATCTCTGTGTTTATTTGGGGGTTGTTATGGTTTGTGTATAGGTATCCTCCCAAAGCTTCATGCAGTTGTGGGGAAGCTTCTGGAATTTGTAATTGATTATTGTGGGTGTGGGTGCTGCACCTCCCCTGGAGCAGATGATTTGCTTTTCAATGTAAGAGGGAAAGAGAAGTTAGCTGCTGGAGCTGCTCCTAGCTCTCCCTGCTCTCTTGCTCTTTGCTATCACCATGAACTGCTGTCCTCTGCCATGTGCCTCTCTGCCTTGGAACCAGCTGAATATGGACTGACACCTCCGGTAACTGTGAGCTAAATAAACTTTTCCTTCCCTCATTTTGATTGTCAGGGATTTGTCCCAGCGATGGGAGAAGAGTAACTAAGATGGGGGGTAGTTTCTTGGGGGATGTTTGGGACAGGGACTTGCTATGTAGTTCAGCTGGTCTTGAACTCACTACGAAGCTTGGCTGGCCTTGAGCTCGTGGCGATCCTCCTGCCTCAGCCTCTCGAGCACTGGGATTACAGATGAGATCCACTAGCTTTGTACTTAACATGTGGTTAGTACTCAGCTATTGTTTTCTTTGAAAATGCGAATAATACAGTTAAAGGTAACAAAAAATACAAAACAAAGACTTAGGTCTACAGACACGGGAAGGCATGCGCAGTGGAGATGTAGGTTGTATCACAGGTGCAGTGTGAACCAGGGGTGCTCTGCCACTCCCACCTGTGTCTGGCTTCAGCGGCTCCCTCCCCATTCTCTGGTGGCTGGAACAAAGGAGGGGGCTGGTCCTTTTGCCTCCTCTTGCCTCTCCTCATGGTAGGGCTCCTGAGCTCGGTGCTGGCCACATCTTCATAGGTCTCAGCTCTGGTTACAAAAAGGAGTCACCTACAGATGCCAAGGGTCTCAGGGTCCGAGCATGGAGCCACTGTGGTGAAGGTCCCAGGGTCCCGACATGGAGCCACTGCTTCAGACTAAGTATCAACTATTAGGATGTGAGTTCTTTCTGGGACTGGGATTGGACTTGAGACTGAGATAGTTACCAAAGTTATTAAGCAAAACTCCAGGATTTATTTAAGATTGGTAGAGTGATACTGTCAAATCGTGACAGGGCTATGATCTAGAAGGATGAGATTTAGCTTTCCCACTTCAAACTTTTACCACGGTATGAGTTTATAAGGAGGCAGATACTTGTTTAATATAAGGATAAAGTTCTAAACAGTTAAGTTTTCTAGAAATTGAATTACTTTAAGGAATTATTAAACTCTTACTTGGAGAAATTATTAAATTATTAAATACCCTCTTTCTAGAGATATTAGACTGTTGGGCACATGCAAAGAGCCTATTGTTTTCATCAATTAATATACTTACAATTTTTATTAAAACTTATTTTTGTTGTTAAAAGTGACCATCAAAACAGCCTGAGGTTAGCATTGATGGTTTTAAGACTCCTGGGATGCCATCAGACCTCCCAGGAGTGCTCTGATGTCTAACAACAAGCTCTGCTGAGAAGCCCAGACAGAGATAAAGGTGCTGTAGTCAAGGGATTATGGAACATAATCTGTACAACATTCGCCCACTTTCTGCTACTATAACAAAGCACCCAGGACTAGATAATGTATAAAGAAGAGAGGTTTAATTGGCTCACAATTTTGGTGACTGAAAGTCCAAGACCAAGCAGCCCCATGTGCTGGCTTCTGGGCAGGGGGCATCCTTGGCTCCGTCACCACATGATGGAGAAGCCAGAAGGTGAAAAGCCCTGTGCAGAAGAGAAACAGGGCAAGACAGGAAGCCAGCAGGGTTCAGGCACCAGGCTCACTGGTCTTGTAACATCTTGCTCTGCAGATACTGAGCTAGATACCTGGAGAACCATGTCTTCATGTAGCTGAGAACTTGCAGCCCCCTCCTGCCTCAGTATCCTAGGCTGATGCTGAGGGATCTCTTTACCTCCCACGGGGGCTATCTTTTGAAGACCCCCCACCTTTGTACATCGACATGTAGGCTCCCAAGGGTGCAGCCCATGAGCACTTGGGGAATGTACTTAAACTACACCCAACCACGGTGCCCATACTCCATGCCTGAGGGAGATTATGGATACAGCAAACATGCTGGGACTTAGAGCACAGTGTTGAAACGTGGAATCCTAAGCTCTTCAGTCATTTTCCCTGCTTTCCTGCTTTTCTGGCCATTGCAGCTGAGAACAGGCCGACTGACTCCCACAAAAGGCACTTTCACTCGGAAGGTTTTTATTCTATCACAGGAGATGTTTTTGATAGCCAGCCAGCTACCCCTCGATGTGGAAGCAGTCACCAGAATAGAATTCCACCAGCTAACTGTCGGAGAGTCCCTCTGACATGGGAGGGTGGCACTCGTGCCTCAGGGCTCAAGGTCCTGACAGGCCAGCCTAGAGGCCACTCCTTGTGGTTCCTATTTTTACTGCATTGCTCATTATGAGCGTGAATGGCATCTCTGTGCCTATGTGCCCGCATCGCTGTCAGTAAACAGCTATTAGTCCACTGAAAGCAAAGCGAAGTGCTTTAAGCCGGGTGTGGTGGCTCACACCTATAATCCTCAGCAATTGGGAGGCTGAGGCAGGAGGATCGGTGTGAGTTTGAGACCGGCCTGGGCTTCAAAAGTGAGTTTAAGGCCAGCCTGGACTTCATAGTGAGCCCCCATCTCAAAAAGACAAAAAAAAAAAAAAAAAAAAAAAAAAAAAAAAAAAAAAAAAAAAAAAAAAAAAAAAAAAAAAAAAAAAAAAAAAAAAAAAAAAAAAAAAAAAAAAAAAAAAGAGCAAGGTGCTTTAGCAAAGACAGAAAATTTATTTGACCCAAGAGATTCATCAGCAGTCAGAGAAGGGGGAGAGGGGGCGGCCACAGGAGCTTTGTGAATTTCTGACTTTTCTCTGTGTTTCACTACCGAAGATGGCTCCAGAGAGTGGCCTTTCTTTCAAACCCTTGAGCTCAGCCTCATGACTACTGGTCTTAAAGATTATGCAAAGGTTTCTCAGCCGTGAGGTCACCCAGTGAGCGGGCGAGCTTTGAGTTGCTGTGTTAGCTTCTATCACCGTGGCAAAAATAGCCAGGAAAAACAGCTTAATGACAAAGGGATTCTCTCTGGCTCACTGACTTGTGAGCTTTTGGGCTGGGAGGAGTGAGCTGCAAGCCATAATAACTGCCTTCTGGCTGTTTGCGTTTGATTTTTTTTTTCTTATTACTTTTAATAAGAAATAACAATATGATAGTTTCAAAACACATTAGTAGTACATTAGCAATAATTGACACATTGAATATTGTTGTCCTCATAGTAGTTATACAGAGCACAGGGTGTGGACATGATAAATTTTCTAATCGATGTTGATAAGGAAAGGAAAAAAGAAAAATTTTCTTCTCTTTGAACTGAGAGGAAGTAGTTGTATACATAGTCCAACGTTCCATAATTGCATTAGGTTACTGGTGAAACTGGCAAGGTTGGAGGCTGTTGATTTAAGCCTCTTACAGCTCATCATACTAATCTAGCTCTGCATTTTATGCTTTATAATTAAGCTTTTCCACTGGGTGATCAAGGGCAAGTTAAAGCAAGACCCATATAACAAAACATTCATCTTTTGTGTCTTCCAAGGTCAAATCCCCTCAGGATTAACTTTGGAACCATGTACAGTGCTTCATAGAACTGTTGTCAGTGTCAGCCTTCAGAATGAGTCACAGCCATTGCTTGACCATTTTGCTTTCTGTGGAAGGCTGAGAGCATTTTTTTTTTTTTCTAGGTGACTCTCCTTAGACACACTATAGTTCATTTATCCCTTTCCTCTCAGGTCCCATAATCTCCTTGATGAAAAAATTTGGGATGCTACTGAGTTATAGGATATTACAGCACAGGTTCTCTTATGTCCTGAGTCTTCACTGACCTTGAAGGACTAGGGCCAAAATGTTGACTATCCTCAGAGCCCTTCTTTTCACTTTTCTTAGCTACTATCAGAAGCCTGCAGGATGGCTCAGTGGTCTAAAGTGCCTGCTTAGGAAAGCTTAGGCAGCTGCGGGACCGCGGTTTGATCCCCAGCACCACATGCTGCACCAGCCCTGCCCTTAGGGCAGGCTGAGCTGGCCATAAAAATAAATAAATAAACAAATAAAAGTTTTGAAACAAGAAAAATAAAACAAAACAAAACAAAATAAAATAAAATAAAATAATTCTTTCAAAAAAAGAAAAAAAGAAGCCTGTCCTGAAGGCAGCCAAGTCCACAGGAAAATGTGTCGGCCACTAGGTGGAGCCCAAGGACACAGCGCTAATCAGAAGAAGGCCCTCCCTGTGCGCAGCCTCTAGAGAAGCGCATCCCCTCCGTAGGAAAGGGAGTGGGCACGGGCCTCAGGCCCATTTCTCCTGTCTTAGACTAGGATGTCTAGGATCTAGTCTGAGAAGCCAAGAAAAAGCCAGAAGAACTACAGAGATGGCGTCTCTGATATGAAAGACTAGTTAGGAAAGAGTCACAACATACATGACACATGCATGAGTCACGCCACATGCATTTACCATGCATCATTTCTGAGAGACCCCAAGACTCTCTCTAGAAGCAGGTCACAGAGGTTGGTGGCTGACTCACGTTTTCAGACAAATAAAAAGAGCTTTTGGATTTTATGACTGAGTGGTGAAACGTCTTCATGCATTCTTAGAGCTTTTCTTCTACCCTGGTTGTAGAAGACAACAGCAAAGACAGAGCCCAGGGAAAGACCACATGGATGGGGCAGCTAGCATTGACATGAACACTGAACATGTGGGCCAAGGAGATAGCTCCATGGCACAAATGCCTGCCTGGCAAGTGCAAGGTCGTGACTTCAAGCCCTGGTTCTGAAAGAAAAAAAAAAGAAGAAGAAAACTGAGCACATGCTTGCATTTTATGCTTGCACAGATTTTCCACCTAAAAAAGTTAGCTCGAGCCTGAGAACACTGTGATTAACCTCAAGAAGCAGAAATAGTAAAAGTTAAAGATACTTTAGTTTTTTATATTTCCTTCAGTTCACAGTGCCTGTAGCAGTTCTCTACTCATTGTAAAAACCATAGCTGGGTTTTTCCTTGCCTGCTCAGTATTTCTATTGATTTCTTTTCTTCTCATTCTGTGATCTTTTAGTAAATATGTAAATATAATTTTCTGGTGCTGTGTTGCTTCTAAAGAGTAACATTTAATTCCTGTAAAGCAGAGATGAACATTTTTTTGTGTGTAAAAAGAAATATTTTGGCCTTTGTTAGTCTGTCTACCACAGCAGTAGAAAAAAGCATGGAATCCAAGTATTTGGACGCCTAATTGAGTTCTGGCTCTGCTTCCAAAAGAATAGCACATTTGTGGTACACAGAGAAAAAGGAGATGTTTGCTGGCATAGATTCCTTGGTGCCGTCCGAGCAGATACAGTATTTATATAAAATTAAAGCATGCTGTTAGTGTTAGAAAACTTTTCTTTGAATTTGTCTTTAATGTTCTTCGCGATTTTGTAGGGTGAACACACACATAGGTTGTCCAGCTGCTGCCAACTCCTCATTAGGCGATGCTTCTAGCTTTTTGTAAATTTAATGCTGCTTTCAGAACTGAACCAAAGGCCAGAGCTGTAAACAGGAGCTCCTAGTCCCCGGGACAAAACTCATCTGTCTCTATCCACCTTTCTAGGGCACCTTGGCACACTTTGAAGTCCAGGGAGACCACACAGCAGGGGCTCATGCCTCAGGAGAGTCCAGGGGCCTCCAGAAGCTGTGACCCTGGCTCGTGGCAAGAATTCCATGCTCTCCTATGATAAAGAATGAAGGACAAGAAGAAATAGTGGAGACCAAATCACTAAGGACACAAAAAAGTGGGGCCATTCATGTTCTTCCACACAAAGGACAATGGCAGGGGGCCAGAGACATGGTTCAGCAGTCTATAGTGCCTGCCTAGGAAAGTTTAAGCAAAGCAAGAACTAGTTCTCCATCCCTGGCACCACATGCTCAGCCAGCCCCACCCCCAGGGCAGGCTGAGTGACCATAATATATATATTTTAAAAATGACAAAGGCAGATAGCATTCATGCCCACGTCCAACTTCCCATCATAATGGTTATCCCAAGTTCTCAGCTTCAGGGCTGAGCTAGTATTTGTACTACTGCCCTCTGTTGGACAGAGATTAAATTTCTTTATAATTTCTCCTTTTTCTTGCAGTCCAATTTAAGTAAATCAGAAAAGTTATGGCTGAGTTCTAGTCCAGCAAGGTCTGAACCATATGTGCAAAGCCAAATTTCTACACCACTGCACTTCTCCCATATTGACAGTAGGAACACAGTGGCCATCAGTGACCCAAGGCCAGTGTCTTCTTCTCTATGTAGTACTTCAGCTACAAAAGTTGCTGAGGCAGTGGTTTCCAAACTTTCTCCTCCTCTTTCTCTCTTTTTCCTTCTCCTTCTTCTTCCCCTTTCCTTGCCCTTTCTTCTCTCCTTCTTTTTATAGCACGGTACGAAAGCAAGATCTTGAATAAGCTTTGTCTGAAATAAGGACCCATTCATCCCTGGTGGTAGCCCCTGTACTACCACCACCGCCCCCAGAAACAAAATAACACTGTGAACAACCCCACTGGGAAAAGCCCACTCCAAGATATGCCTGTGTTTAAAGAAACCTTAAGGTTTCCTTTCTTTCTCATCTTAGAAATACTTTATTAATTGATTTCAAAAATGTGAAATATTTTTATCTCCAAAACTGATGGTGCCAGTTTCTTTATATCCACAGTCAAAAATTCTGCCAAGCTTCTGTTGCACAATGGTTCATAATATTATAATATATGATGCTTCAGTGATCAAGGGAAATAGGAATATTCTAGAAAGTGTAGAACTTAAGGAAAGGTACACTTGTCCACACAAGCTGGTGTTTGGGACTATTTTCTACCATGCTCACTGGGTGTTTCTTTGTTATTTGTTTGGTGATATGGACACTGGAACCTTTGTAAACTTAAAGGTAGCATTATTTTATTGTTTGCTAATAGCAGATCTAAGTCATGGAGAAGATCTACTCTAAGGAGGATCCAAAACTTTAACGAGCTAAAAGAATGAACTGATAGTCACAGAAGTAGCGCTTTCACAGAGCATTCTGTACTGCTGAATACCTCCTGGACATGGGTGCCCTAACTCCTCAGCCCAAACCAGTAGGATGTTTAAAGGCAAGTCCAACAATAATGAAGTTTATTGTACTATTTCTAAAGAAAGAGGTGAGCTATTATAGGGAGGGGTGAGATTAAAGCAGAAATTAAATGAAACAGAGCTTGGATATGTTCAAGGCAGAACAGAGCTGTAAGTCTGGACCATGACATGAATTTCAGGTTCCCTTTCCTTGGAAACCACCTGATTGAGATGCACTCTGTCTAGAAATTTCTTCTCAGGAGTCAACACAGCCATCTGGATTGGAATCTGAGCCGTTTCATGCTGCCAGAACAACTGGGATGGTCCAGGTAGCCATGGTGTCTCCATCCCTCTAGAAACCATTCCAGGCAGGGGAGCTTTTGGTGGTCTTGGATGATAGAGAAACATGCTCCTCCGTGGGTAAGAAAGCAGTGATCCCTCAAAAGGGAGGATAGAGACACTTCCTAGCTAGAAATATCCTGGGGGAGATGTTGTTGCCCATAAACCTTGCTGCTGTCTTTGCCATATCGGTTATGTCGACATGATGGCTCCCTGGATATATGTTTCCTTTCTCAGACAGTGGCAAATGATTCTAAATTAGATGTCTGAGTAGACCCCCACAGCAAAACACATCACTGTGTCCCCCATGTCTAAGGCCCTCGGGCTGGAAAGGACAGCTGCCCTCTCGCTGGTCTGGATGTCCCACCCTTCCCTTCTTCCTTCCTCCTTAGATCCTTCCCATATGGAGAGCGGAGATGGCGGAGTGTGGCAAAAGTTCTCTTTTGAGATGTTCTTCCTTTATGTGCTAGCTCTTGCTTCCTTTTCCGCGGTCCATTTTGCATTGGAGAAGATCGAGGATAAATACTATTATTTCCAAACTATTGGAAGAGACACATCACAGTTTGTTCTGAAATGTAGCCAATGAAAGGGTGATAATTTTGGCTGAAATCATAGGTTCATTGGATTATAATTTTAGAAAGTATTCAAAGATCATCTAGTTCAATGCCCTCCTTTTATTTATTTGTATTTATTTATTTTCTTAGTTAGTAGTACTGGGATTGAACCCAGGGCTTTATACATGCAAGGCCAGAGCTCTACTACTAAGCTACAGCCCTTTGCCACAGTTTTTTTTTTTTTTTTCATGTGCGGGTTGGGGATAATGGGAATTGAACTCAGGAACTTGCACTTGCCAGGTAGGCGTTGTGCTGCTGGGCTACCTCCTCGGCTCAATGTCCTCATTTGGGAAGGAAAGAAATGGAAGACAGAAAAGCACTATAGCTGGGGTTCATTTCAAGGGGTTCCCAAGCTCCCACTGCCCCATACAAAAGAGGCCCGTTGATCCCCAGTGCTGGGCTCTGTCATGGAAACTCTGGAGACAAGTGTGCATAAGGCTGTAACCACCCCTGGCAGGCCCTGGGTCCAATTCAGTACCTAGTGCAGCAGATCCCAGGCTTGTCAACAGTTAGCTTGAAGCTACTTAGTCAAGTATCTACCTCCCTTCTCACCTGAGCCAAAGGAGAACACTGAAAACAACTTCTAAGGAAACTTGACTATCTCGTATTTACTTAGTAGCACAGTAGATTGTTTATTGTGGATTAACGCTTTGCAAGACTAAGTGGAAATGATGTTTTCAGCCCTACAGCAATATTTTCTTAAAGTAGATGCTTATATGTAAACATTTTCCTTTCTCAGAATATATGAGAAAGTTCATAAGTGACTCTTCATTATCTCTCAAATCAAAGGTTTTCCTGATGTAATTTCTGCATAATTTTCTGAAGTTTCCAAATGGGGGAGAGCTGAAATCCCCAGGGCACTTTCTGCCCATGGATAAACTGGATAAGCCTGGACTTCCCAAATGACATCACCGTGAGAGCCTCATAACTGAGACCTGGCCAGCACCTTCACAGACATCTGGGAAAGCGAGAGAGACCTTCGCAAGATGCCCACTTGGAGGAACGCAGCACTGTTTTGCTAAAGGCTTCTTTCTCATTACACACTGAAAGGAACACTAAAGAGGCCTTAGCGCACATTCTTGAAGGTCCTGCAAAGAAGATTTTAAAAATGATTCCACAAGAAGATATGTGTGTGTGTGTGTGTGTGTGTGTGTGTGTGTGTGTGTGTGTGTGTGTATGTGTGTGTTAGACAGGCTGACCTTTAACCCACATTGCAATCCTGCCTGTCCGTCAAGTGCTGGGACTACAGATGTGCGTTCCCACACTCGGCTTCAAAGTATGTTTTGAAGTGGCAAAAAACAAGTCACACAGCACTGTGGATCACAAAGTTCGATGTTGGTTAAAAGAAGAAGAAAAAGGAGAAAAACCTGGGTTTCTTCAGAGGGGATATTCTTCAATGTCAAAAATATCAGGAAGGAAGTCCAACAACATGTCAGGTGCAGTGTGAGAATGTGGGGGTTTTTAACGTTTCAGTTTATGGTTTTTTGTGCTTATATTTGTTATAATTGGCATCATTTTTTGTAATTTGAAAACTGGCTCAAAGAAAGAATATCCAAGTTTGAAAACATGACAAATCTGGCTTTTGGGCTGTTTTTCTTCAGAGGAGGAGTTGTGGCTGCTCCCTTGCTCTAGGAGAGCTTCAGTCCCACTTCTCATCCTGGACGCAGTCTCCTGGCTTTGAGTGCAGACCCTCGGCCCGCTGGCACAGATCCTCCTTCAGAGTATGTAGCTTCCAGAACTGGCCCTTTAGCCTTCCTGGTGTAGATCCCTGATACAGACTTGTGTGAGGCGTTGCCATGGGCTCTGAGCCCTTGGCTGAGTCCTTCGGGTCTCCAGGGAGATGGTATCTGCACTCTTCTACCTCTGCCTCTAGTAAGTATCGACCAATGCAAGGGGCAGAGGGGACACGCAGCACGTGGTTTGCAGAGTGCCACGCGAGAATTCCTCCCATTCCTCTGTGCAGATGTTTACAGGGAGACTTTCCCTTCCTTCCCATCAAGAGGCTAAGTCCGTCATCTTGAATAAAAGCACATCTCGCTTGGCTCACAGCATAGATGTAAGCGTCATTAACACTGGCAGAAACATTTGTGAGGATGTTTTTTCATTTTAATATTCATGACCTCCAAAAGCTCTCTAACCCATTAAGATAGAAAAGAATCGTACTGAATGTGCTAGTATTAGTAGTCTGTAATATACTGTACAGGATAGCTTACTACATGAACGTTGGAGACCTTACATTTGTCAGAAGTTTGCTCTATTTTTAAACTCATTTATTCATTCAGGTAATGTTTGAGTATATTCTGGGAATATATTCTAGTTCATAAGACTCTGAGCTAGATATTAGAAATAAACATCAAGGAAAAAAGTCATGGGCTTTACCTAGGTGGAACTTGCTCTCTTCTGGAATGGGCCAGCGCTCAGCGGATGGTCGCTGTACTCTGAGGCGGAGGATAGCAGATGGGATCAGAAATGCCATGGGGATTCCCGCTCATGGGAGGGAGGACAGGGAAGGTTCTTAGGAGCTGATGCCAGCTTGAATTTGAAGGGCAAAACATTCTTAGGCAGAGCACATACGTGAGAACATTCCAGTAAAAAGCAACAACAGCAGAAAAAGCACAACTGAAAGAACAGACTTGCTGAAGTTTCTGGCACAGAGTGGGAGTGGTAAGAAGGGTAGAGACTTGCTCAGTGTGTTCAAGCTAGCTCACAGCCATTCATTTCCTCCGGATAACACATCATTCACGAATTACCATATACTCTATGAAGTATATCATTTCCTCTTGCTTGAGTCAAAATATAAATATGTAGTTACGATTCAGACTTGCAGTGAGTTTGTAGTCCCTCCACTGTTATATCTAGTGAGCAGTCTTGGCTGATTTGTTGTCCTTAGCTTGTGTCAGTTATAGCTAGGATCGAGCCCGCGCTCCTGCTGCCGTAGGAGCTGTCATACAGCCCTTAAAACTATACTAGACTCAGGATGAGCAGTGAGATTTTCATACTAATCATTTTAGTGGAAATGTGTGGACAATACTGTTGGGACCAAAAAATCCCCTGTTAGTTTTCTAAATTTCACATGTTACTATCATAGAACTCTAATGGTCTCTTATAGTAATATCCATAGAGTAATTATAATTTTTATTTTTGTTTCTTTCAAACTTTCAGTGTCCTAGCCGGGTGTGGTGGTGCATGCCTATAATCCCAGCACTTGGAAGGCTGAGGCAGGAGGATCAGTGTGAATTTGAGACCAGCCTGGGCTACAAAAGTGAGCCCAAGGCCAGCCTGAACTGTATAGCGAGACCCCATCTCAAAAAGACAAAAAACAAAAACAAAACCTTTCAGTGCCCTGCCTGGCTGCCTGGTAAGCACAAGGCCCTAAGTGGAATTCCTATTACAAAACGCACACACACACACACACCCCCACACACACACAAAATCAGTGTCATAGAAATGAAAGTAACAATAATATATTGCTCAACTTATTGATTCCCTCTTGGCATAAGACTATCTGGATCAGTCCATATTCAGAAATTAATCTCGATAGAAATTGCTTTAGAAAGTGTGGATACAGCTCCTTTGTAGATGCTCAAATCTTCAAACTTATTTTTTTTATTAATTGGAATGCACTTTTGTTACCTCACCAACCATTTAGAAAAATAGGCCAGTAAGATAGCTCAGTGGTCTAAAGCACCTGCGGAGGAAACTTAAGGCAAGCACTGCAACCACTCCTCGATCCCTGGCACCACATGCTGCGCACCCCCACCCTAGGGCGGGCTGAGCCAGCCATAACACAAACAAGTAAATGAGGTTTAAGAGAAATAAATAAAAAAATATTTAGAAAGAAAGAAAGAAAGAAAGCCCATTTTCTTTAAAATTTTCAAAGATTCCCTCTGAATTTTTCTAAAAGGCAGCCACCAGCCAGCGTGAGCAGGACATAGCAGGGCCCAGAGGATACACGACCTGACCCGCGAATTACAAAACCCCATGTCACATGCGCCAGACTCATTCCAAACCCCTGCCTGGGGAGCCGACCAGACAGTGCGCTCTTCATTTCTTCCATGGTAACCGGAACAGGTCTCCGATGATAACTGAGCTCGAGGAGCTACAAAAGGCCAGCGTCCAGGGCGCGGGGCTCCAGTGTCTGTCCCTAGGGCTCCTGGTCTGGCGTCCTTCTCTCCCTTCTGCTTGGCCCAATTTCTGTTCTTACAAAAATAGAAAAGCTAGAAAATATCTAATAATATACGTAAAACCTTGCTACCTTTCATGCTTGCCTTGAAAAATTTTTGCTCAGAACAGAAAGGACCTAGAAACTACCTCTCAGAAGAGAATCCAGCACCCCAAACCCGGTAATGGTCTGCTTAAATTTCTGATACACTTTTGCTAATGTAATTAACAGTAAGTTAACAGTTCACACCAAAGAATGAAATGCAAGGATGATTCATTTTCTGTCACAGAATGATTTTCTCTCTACTGTATTTGAAGCCTACATCGCTTCCCTAACCCAGTGTACTTTGTTACGCGTACTTTTTTTTTTTTTTTGGTACCAGGAACTAACCCAACGTACTTTGTACCTTGCTCAAACAAAATATAATTGTGATGACAGCATTTTAGTTGGAATTCTTTTTCTGTGCCTGAGTACAGTGATATTTTCTGGGGAAAGCTAGAAAATATCTGATCATAATTAAATTATTCTACAGAATTTGATAGCTACTAAATTGTAATAAAGTGTCTGGGTGAATAAATCTACAAATTAATGAGCATCATAATTTTAATCAAAATCTGTTAAATCAAACTGAATTCTAAGTGGTATAATTTTACCAAAACCTAATTGTTTGCGCTGGGGAGAGAGCTTAGCAGTCTAAGCACTTCCTGGCAAGTTCAAGAGGCTGGTTTCTGTCATGCGTGCCACATACCATGCAGGCACCAGAACCCTGGGCGCAGTGAGCAGGCCACAGAAACCGAGCATTGCTCTGGGCGTGGTGGCACATGCATATAATCCCAGTACTTGGGAGGCTGACGCAGGAGGATCATTGCAAGTTTGAGACCAGCCTGGGCTACAAAAGTAAGCTAAAGGCCAGCTTGAACTGCATAGTGAGACCCTGTTTCAAAATGACAAAAAAAAAAAAAAAGAAAGAAAAAAGAAAAAAATGGTGCAAGCCTGTAATCCCAGCACCAGGCAGGGAGGTTGAGACAGAAGGTTTACTATGAGTCTGAGCTTCATAGTGAGAGCCTGTACCAAATAAATGAATAAATAAGCAATTAAAATTTTTTTAAAAACAAAACTAAAAAAAAAAAAAACTAATTGTTTGATATGAACAAAACCATTTGTCATTTTATCGCTCATGTACAATAGTTTCCAGTACAGATTCAGCATTACATTCAACTGATACTGTAAACCAACACAGACAGAAAACTGAAAATAGTCTGAATTGCTTAACATTGCAAAATATTTCTCAGATGCCCTGAGGAACTATGACAACTACCACTGTAAAATCATAAGTGCTTCTAGAACCACGAATGCTATCATGAACAGAAATAAGAAAACAGCAGATTAAAGCACATGCAAGCAGGTGCAGGGGCCGGGGGTTCTATCTCTGGGCCTCCTCTGCTGGCCCCACTCCTGGGGCCCACTGAGACAGCAATTGAGTCTGGATGTGGTGGCGCACACCTATAATCCCAGATGTTGGGAGGCTGTAACCAAGCAGATCACTATGAGTCCAATCCAGTAGTGAGACCCTGAATACCCTGTAGACCCTTTCCTAAAATACAAAAAGAAAGAAAGAAAGAAGAAAGAGAAAAAGAAAAGAAAAGAAAAGAAAAGAAAGCAGATGTTCAATACTGCCCACAACCAGTATTATGCTGGGACAGTATTGTGGAGAAACCTGTTTGAATTATTGTATCTGAGAGGAGAATTTGGCAAGTTACTTAGCACAATCTTTCCTTCTTCCTCTATTTATTGGAAAATGTAATATTTTGTTAACAACAGCAGTAATTGTAATGTCAAGATCTGTAAGAGTTGTCTAATAAAAAAGCACATCTGTGCCAACTCAAATGATATTTGTTTCATATATTTGTAATGTGTTAGCTATAAAATCCTAATAGTCTGCAAGAACAAAATTCATGTTCTTATTAAACACGAGACTCTTCTCTGCAGCCTAAAGCAATGCTTGTTTCAAACATCGGCAGCAGCACATTCCACAAAGCTTTGTGTAATCCAAATGGAGGTGCCCTTTGTCCCACGTCCTATGGCGACATAGAGCAACACTCCCCTGGGGATGTGGGATTCAAGCTTGTGTTGCACCAACTATACAGAGGATCCCCACAATAAAGACATTGCATATGTCCTTTTTTTTTTTTTTTTTTTTTTTTTTTTTTTTTTTTTTTTTTTTTTTTTTTTTTTTTTTTTTTTTTTTTTTTTTTTTTTTTTTTTTTTTTTTTTTTTTTTTTTTTTTTTTTTTTTTTTTTTTTTTTTTTTTTTTTTTTTGTCTTTTTGAGACAGGGTCTCGCTATGCAATTCAGGCTGGCCTCGAGCTCACTTTTGTAGCTCAGGCTGGTCGTGAACTCACACTCTTCTTCCTGCCTCAGACTTCCAAGTACTGGGATTACAGGCATGCGCCACCACACCCAGCTACATATGTCCTTTAGTAAATCCATTTTTTCAAGAGTTTGTCATTTATAGAGTCCTCTGCAGCATGGTACTCAGTCAGGGCAGAGGTCTGTCTTGCCTAAGTCTAAGGAAAATACTGGTCGACTGTCGTTTGGACTTCTCCTTTCAAGGTTCAGGAATCTGACCTGGTGCTTGCATGAATCTGATCCATGCTCATGGCAGAGGAACACAGTTTCATTTTGTGGACATTCCAGGGTCTTTCAGAGCTGGTGTGTGGGGTGAATAGGAATCACACGCATGGGCTCCAGGAGTTGTGTTAATGTCTTGTAGCGAAGGCCCTTTGTGTACATGAGATTTTCTGATTCTTGTGACATGTAGGACACAGGTTCTGCAGTGCAATGTTGGTCTGTTGTGAATGGGAGGAGATAAAGCTAGAGTTTGATTGGACCCAAATCAAAAGTGACTTCAGCCAGGCACGGTGGCACACGCCTGCAATCCCCTTACTTGGGAGGCTGAGGCAGGAGGTTCAATGTGAGTTCGAGAGCAGCCTGGGCTACAAAAGTGAGCTCAAGGCCAGCCTGAACTGCATAGTGAGACCCTGTCTCAAAAAGACCAAAAAGAAAAAAAAAAAAAAAATGACTTCAACATCCTCGTGCCAGGAGAAAGGAAACAGGGCTCATGCAGCCCAGTGTCTCCTTAGTCTCTCAACTTGCCTGGGGGTCAATCCATATAAGTCTCTGCTTTGTACTTTCCATTATTTCATGCATAATTGGATGATGTCATTGGATAAGCAGACTTTATTATGACAGTTAGCCTTGGCACAGATCGAGTGAGAGGATGGGGACTGTAATTGTTTCCTTTATTGTTCTGTCAGGCTCTTAGCTCTGGTAAGACGCTGGGATTCTGGAGTTCCATTCACCCCAAGTTGTTTGTGTCAAGTTTCTCTTGATTCAGAGAGGCAGAAAGTGTATCACAAAGGATCGCTGTTCACCATGATTATTGCATCTTCAGGGCTGTGACACAGCCTACCGGATAACATGGTGGGGCCTTCCCGTGTGTTCCCCCTGGAAGCTGGAGAGCTCTCTGGCTTTTGCAAAGCTATACATATGCTTTCTTGTGTATATTTCCTAACAATACCTCAAGCCACATGGGATCATCTACAAACTATTCCTCCTTGTCTCTTCACATAAATTATTTTAGAGGTTTTAAACAAAAGTACTGAACATATGAAATTATGTATATAATTATATGAGGCAGCTAATATTCTGAGAATAATTGTTCATCACAGCATAGCACATAGTGGTACAGAGCAGTCACATACTAGGGAGTACCATACAAATCAACAGGGATATTTGATTATTCATAGTATTTAACTGTTTTTATAGTTTGTCCTTATGTTTCTGAGAAATGGTATTGTGAACTTTTTTGCCACAGAAAATCAAGAAGTTCATTCTCTCTTAAGCTAATGCAGCAAGCCTGGTCTTAGTAGACTGCAAGTTCTGGGAATGCTGCTTCTACACTGATGCCCGAGTCACCTTCTCTTCACTGGGACTCAGTACCTGGAAGGAGAGGTTTACTTTGGCTCATAATTTCTGAAATTTCCACCCGTGGTTGGCCGGCTCAAACACAGACACAGTGCTGACAGTGGAAGGGCCTGCATCTGAGAAAAGCCACGGGCATCATGGCATCCGGGAAACAGAGAGAAGGGAGGGGCTGTGGAGGGAGAGGTGCCCTATAGGCCACACCGAGGGAGCCACCTCCACCAGTCTTGTCTCAGGTACTCTTCTCTGGTTGCAGAGACAAATACCCGCCACCCAAAATGAAGGAAAGAATGGTTTATTTAGCTCATAGTCACTAGAGATCAGAGTCCATAGTCAACTGGCTCCAAGGCAACGTGGCACATGGCAAAGAGCAACCTTTCATTGGAGGTGGCAAAGAGCAACAGAGCAAAGGGAGTGGCAGCAGCTCAGGCAGCTAGCTAGCTCTCTCTCCTCTTTATATTGTAATGCAGAGTATCTGCCCCAGGACACTCACATCCATAATCCCAGCACTGGATCAAGGATCAATCACAAACTGCAGAAGCCACCCCATGACTGCATGAGGCTTTAGGGGAACAACTAGACACAAACCACAACAAGCCCCCACCTCCTATCAGCAAGTCAGATGTATTACTCCTACAATCCAATCACTTTCCAAAAGCTCCATTCCTGACCATATGCAATTGAGGACAGGGGGCACCGTCAATCTAAACTATAATAATTGCTCATTGCACTATCTCCAACATCCAGGAACTTGTCTAGTATACGACTTATGCTCAGAAAAAAAGAAAAGACTTATGCTCAGTCGAGAATGAATGAATGAATGAATGAATGACAAAAGTATAGCAAAGAATGTGATGTTCTTATGAGTTCATTTATTCTTTGAAATTCAAGTTGTAATTCTGTTGGTGCAGCCACTATATACTACTAGGAATATAATATACATGTATTAGGCAGGGTTTTACTAGAAAAACTGATACAACACAAGATATATGAATATACAAGAAATTACAAGATTGACTTATGACAGTCAGCCACAGAGTAGGATATGAGGAGCGGGCAGAGGGTGTCTGCACACCCCAGACTGAAGGATTCAGTCCATGGCTTAGAGCTCTTTGCAGTGCCCGGTGCAAGCCCAATCAGGGGGCTGATGGCTCTGTGATGAAAGGGTGACGAGTCTATACCAGAAGCCTGAAGGGCCCAAGGTGGAAGTCAGAGTCTGCCCTGAAAGTGATGGACCAAGCTAGAGTGGTTCCTCCACACCTAGCGTGTGCAAATGCTGAGCCGATTTAGTTGAGCTTCTAAACTCGCGTTGACACAGTAGACAACTGCACCAGGTTCTTCAGTAAAGCTTTCAAACTACAATAAAAGAATAAAGCTCAACTTCTGCACGTTACCTCCCTTAATCACTGCACATGAACCTGGTTCGTATCCAGTTTTTCATGTTGATGGAACCCATGTCTGAGACTCAAAGCTGATGTGTCTGGATTTCCTTTATTTTTGTCAAACAGAAAATCAGTTCTCAGAGCCAGCCAAAATAACTCAGCAGATTAAAGCACCTGCCAGCAGGCACAGGGGCTGGGGCTCAATCCCTGGGTCTGCCATGCTGGCCCCGCCCCCAGGGCACACTGAGACAGCAATTGAGACTGGGCATGGTGGCATGCGCCTGAAATCCCAGCTCTTGGGAGGCTGTAAACAGGTGGATCACTACAACTCCAATCTAGTAGTGAGACCCTAAACACCCTGTAGACCCAACCCTAAAATAAAAATTAAGAAAAAGAAAATCAGTTCTCTCTCATGATCTAACTACAATTATAGCTTTCATTCTTTCATGGTTCCTATACATTTGAACAAACAATAGACCTTTAAAAATGCTTTAAGGATGGGGACACAGCTCAGTAGTACAATGTTTGTCTAGTACATATAAAGCCCTGGATTTTATCCCAGGACCACAAGGAGCAACAGGTCCTGAAGAGTTATTCTAGACACAGACTCCTTCTAAAGAGAACTTAAGGATATCTTCAAGTGTAGGTAGGACTACAGTTAACATGGGGCCTATTACATTTCATGCAAGGTAAAACCAGACAAACTCTGTGTGTGTGTGTGTGTGTGTGTGTGTGTGTGTGTGTGTGCATGTCTGTCTGTCTGTCTGTCTGTCTGCTTATCTGTACTGAACTCAAGGCCTTGCACATGATAAGCAAACTCTCTACACTAGGCTATATAGTTCCCAATATATCCAAATACAACTTTTAAAAGAAAGATTTGGATTTGACATAAAAAAGACATTCCTGGACCGGACAGATAGCTCGATGTATTAAAGCACCTACTTAGGTAGATGAAGGTACCAGGGTTGGATCCTTGGCCTGCTGTGCTGACCTGGCCTCTGGAGCATACTGGAATAGCAATTGAGACTGGACATGGTGGCGCATGCCCATAATCCTATTGCTTGGGAGACTGAAAGTAGGAGAATCACTAGAGTTCGATCTGTGTAGTGAGACCCTATAGATCCTGGCCTACATACATACATACATATAAATAAATAAATAAATAAATAAATAAATAAATAAATAAATAAATGCAAAGAATGGCATTCCCACTGAAAAGGTTAAAGCACTTGGCAATGTCTTCAGTCTCTGTTGGTTATACATAGTCCTGCAGGCACTGTACAATGTAGGGGTTTGACCTGAGGTCTTGGGGCCCTGAGTGGAGGGTAAGGAACTCTTACATCAGGTCCCAACTCCATCTGTATAGTAAACACTGTGGGTGATGAAATAACTCCCACACACACACTGCTGGGCATCACTTAACAACACGGGTGTGTTCTGAGAAAGGTGCTATTAGGCAGTTTCATCATGTGAACATCAGAGATGTATCAGGTGCTGCAACCTACCACACACCTGTGTATGTAGGCCCAGCACTCACTTTCATGTTATGGAAAGACTGACAATGATTACATTATTTGATGATCTAGAGCTGAATTTATAATCAGTATTTAGCTGGTTTCAGCTTTTCCTTTTCCTTCATAATCAAATTTTTTTATTATAAATATTCAAATAATAACTAAATAATAAGTTCATTATAATCAACTTTTTGTTCTGACTGCAATCATCATGATATCAACAGAAATACACTTTGGTATCTGACCTGCAATCCGGGTCATTGGAAGTCTTTCCATACCAGAGATGCTTCGAGAAATTAAAAATAGAAATTCCATCTGACCCAGCTATTTCCCTTCTAGATAGTTTCCCAGAAGAGTTACTGATGTGCTTGCACTGATGCATGCATACTCTTATCAGCATAGCACAGTTCACGATAGCTAAATCTTGGAAACAGTACATATGTCCACCAGCAGGTGAGTGGATAAAGAAAATGTTCTCTGTAGACATAGGGGAACACTATTCAACAATGAGACAAATTTGAGTCATTTCTAGAGAAATTGATGCACCTTTAGGCTATAATGCTAAGTAAAATGAGCCACACAGAGACAGTTAAATATCACATTTTATTTTATATGAGAAACCCAAAATATAAATAATTTAATTTTTTTCAAAAATAATAATTTAAAGAGTAAAATAAGAGGTAGGTGATAGAAAATAAAGAAGTCGATTTTGTGGAAATACAAAGGGGACCTGCTGATTCGACTGAACTTGCCAGATACAAAAGTTACATTATTTGTTATATAGGTTTTGCTTCAACTTGGTGTTAACCGTCCAGCAGAAAAGTTTAACCATGAGCTATAAAATGTAAAGCCATATTAATATGTTAAACTGTAAAAGGCTCAAGTCAACAGCGTCCGACATTGCCAGTTCTGGCAAAAACTGACTACTATTATGAAATATTGGACTATGTATACAACTACTTTCTATTAGTTCAATGAGAAGGAATATGGCTGCATCTTGTACTCTGAGCAACTACTAAAGACAGCAATATGCATTGTATTAATTATAGTGGCTATCCTAGTAACATGTTTTGAAATTCATTGTTATTTCTTTCTTTTTTAAAATTTCTTTCTTATTAAAACTAATAAAATTAAAAAAAAACCTGCTGATGGGTGAAGGGAAGTAAAAAATGACAATGATGTGATATGACTTCCAAGATGAATGCCATTGTTACGTAGCTGAGCATCAGAGACGAGTAATGAACAGCAAACTAAGGAAATAAAGTGGACAAGTGAAAACAGAAGAGGAGCTTCTCCATATCTGCGATCTATACTACTAAAATGTGCACCAGTGACATTGTCTCCAGTGAGGACCCTTACCAGTTCCTGTCACTCTGTTCTTACTCATGAAGGACCACTGCTCTGGTTGTTTGGCTGGGACATGCCTGATACAACAACGCACATCATAGCTACCCCCTCAGGTGGCACTGATGGCTTTCCATTCTGTTTCCAGTGCTCAGTATCACCCCTTATTAGCAGCTGGAGCAGTGGGTTTTGTAGACTTAGGGGCCACAATGAATAAAACAACCTGAGAATAAATTAAGTGCATGGGAAAGTGCGACAATCATGGTCAGCACAGGTGTATGAGATTGCTATGGGCCACCATCATATTTGTGGCCTGTGGTTGGCAAGAATGTCACTAGGTGGTGTATGGACTGTTCTTCCTGCTGTGTTTTCAGTGTATGTAAGTGCAGTGGGATAACGGCAGTTCAATTTGTCTAAAAGTTTTGTGGATTCTGTGGCACCGTCTGACACGGTGAGCTCAGGCAACACGAGCAAGTTGGTTCCCCTGCAGGAGTCAGCTACAGAAATAGCCAGGAGCCCCTGGTGGACACTAGGGCAGCTGGTGCCATGTGTCTCCAGTGCCCCTGTCAGTTTCTAAAACAAACACCACGTTTGCTGTTACTGGGACAATAGGGACTGAGTATAGAGCGCATATTCTAGTAGTAAATTTACGATTTTGAAACTTGAGCACAGTTGAGCAGGACCTGGGCTGAAACTTGCCTCTGCTTATAAGCTCTTGAAATTACATTTGTAAAGCTAAAATGTAGTGTCTTTGAAGTAGATCATTTTAAAGCACTGAGAAATAATTAATGATTAATAATGATCATATCACCAGAAACAACATGCAATGAATAAACAGAAGGTAGATCATTTCATCCACTGGAGAAATCTATTCTACTAGAAATGTCTTGGGTTTTGCTTGGTTACTGTATACACTAATTAGAATATATATTGCCAAATAGCTTATAAATTCCAGAGCATTAAATAATTGAAATTGCATACTATAAGCAGTAATTAATTTCACTTAAGTTATACTAGTTGCATGGGAAATTAATTATATTTTAAAGGTCTATCAATTGCAGTGATCAATAGCCTTCTTATACACAGGTTAAAGCCAATTAGAAAATGCACTGGAAGAAAAAATTTCCATTTATAAAAGCATTAAGAAGGTGAAACAGCACTTGGGAGGCTGAGGCAGGAGGATCAGTATAAGGTGGAGACCAGCATGAGCTACAAAACTGAGCTCCAGGCCAGCCTGAGCTGCATAGTGAGACCCTGTCTCAAGAAGAGAAAGAAAGGAAGAAAGAAAGAAAGAAAGAAAGACAGGAAATATAAACTAGAAGACAATGAAATCACTTCCTTATAAAGGATAAGACCAGACCAGGCATGAGTGATAGGGAGAGCAGTGGTCCTTCCTTGGGTAGACCTTTTGGAAAACGATCTGATTCCATAGAAATAATGAAGAAATAATGTAAGAAGTTGGAAATGTGACACTTTGATAATATGCTCTTACTCTGGGGAAAACATTAAGAATTGCAAATGGAGTTCATTTTATTTTATTTTATTTTATTTTATTTTATTTTTTGTCTTTTTGAGACAGGGTCTCAGTATGCAGTTGAGGCTGGCCTTGAGCTCACTTTTGTAGCCCAGGCTGGTCTCGAACTCACACCGATCCTTCTGCCTCAGCCTCCCAAGTGCTGGGATTACAGGCGTGCGCCACCACGCCCGGCTGGAGTTCGTTTTAGAAATGGATGCGCATGGCAATTTGGATAGAGCAATTCTGAAAGGGTGCACTGTGGGGCGGGGAAAATCGGCCTATGAGACTGGTGGTGCTGGAAGTCTGGCTTCTCACTGTAGAAAAAGAGAGCATCTCAGGTGGAGGAGGGGGAGGCAGCAATGAGTGTGTGTGTGTGTGTGTGTGTGTGTGTGTGTCTGTCTGTCTGTCTGTCTGTCTGTCTGTCGTCCATCTACCTGTCTGTTTTCTCATCCTAGGTTCAGAGGCAAAGGTACCTCAGTAGTAACAAACATCCCTGGTAGCCAGATCTTGTCTTCTAAACATAATCCTGGTGAAAAGGAAGCAGGTCCTTGGAGAGAAGACAGGGACAGGGAAGGTGCAAGGGGACCCTGGAGACCATGATGTTCTAGAAACTAATTTTTAAAACTCATATCAAAATCAGATAGCAGCCACCTGCTAGGGTCCAAATAGTCATATCGGGGGCAATTTAGGCACTGGAAGTCACAGTGACAGAAGGGACTATAACTCATAAAATAGGATGAGATTATATAAGTCCCTGCAAATAATAGAGAAGTGAGAGGAGAACAGAGCATCGTTTCTTTCAGAGAGTTTGTCTGGAAATGGAAAAATAACTTTTTAAAGAAAGACCGAGTCTTGCTATGCAGTTCATACTGACCTTGGCCTCACCGTATGGCCCAGGCTGGCCTTGAGCTCCTGCTTCAATTTCCCAAGTGCTGGGATTATAGGACTGTATCCAGGCCTGGTAGGAAAGTGGCATTTTTATGACCATTCCAGCCAAGATTGCTTAGAGCAAGAAGGAAGTTTAGGAAGAAGAGGAAGAGGAGGAAGACGAAAAGGAGGATGTGCAGATGAGCTCCAAGGGCCTCCCATAGAGCTTGCTGATCACGAGGGAGGGCACAGAAAGTACAGAGAAGATGGTCAGGTGTGATCAGGCACCAAAGGAACACCATGAAGGAGGAGTCCATCTGATGCCTGGGGTACCCCAGGACCACCCCTCATGGTGAAGCTTCTGGGCCAGTGACTCAGGACACACCAGCAGGCCCAATGCACAAGCATTCACAAGTCGCTGGCTGTTCTCATAGAAGCAGATCCAGACACTGTACCAGGTTAAGAGACTAGAGGGGCCAGACAACCAATGTGACAAGGGGCCGTCTATTGGATCCTGGACTAGGGAGAGGAAAATGTGTAAAGGATGTTCATGGGATGATTGGAAAGATATGAATGCTAATTTAAACTATTGCATCAATGTTAAAAGTCCTAAATTTGATAACTAAGCTGTGGTTACCTAAAAGAACATCTTTTGTCTGAGGAAATACTTTGAAAGTACTAAGATCTAAAAGGAAGTCTAAATGAACTTCTCTGGACTCCAACAGTTTAGAGAAAGTAGAGAACACAGACGCAGGCAGACTAAGAAAGACAGAATGATTTCATTTAATTTATTTCTTTTATTTTTATATTTATTTATTTATTTATTTTTCAGGACCAGGGTTCAAACTCATGACCTTGCACTTGTCAGGCACAGAATGATTTTAAAATGTGAGACACATTTTAAAATTTTGGAAAGTGAGTAAATATCAACCAAAAATCTAATGTATTATTTTAATAATTTCTGCTTAAATTTAAAATTCTGTGGAGGGCTACCTGGATGACTCTCCTTTTTTTTTTTTTTTTTTTTTTTTTGTGGGGTCGGGGTTCGAACTCACAACCTTGCACTTGCCAGGTAGGTACTTGTACTACAGAGCTATCTCCCCAGTGCTTAAATTTAGAATTATTGGAAGAATTATTAATTATTGAAAGAATTTCAGCATCTGATTAAAAGGCTCTAATTTGGACAGTCCTTCACATAGTTTGATTTAGTAAGAAATGGTTTTAGGTTTTTGAGTGGGAGCCCAAGGGTCTGTCAAAACCTCCTGCGATGGTCCCCACCTAGGCCCTCTGGGTGAATCATATAGCAGAAACATCTGCTGTGAGACTCTCCTGGGACTTCTGACTTCTACAAATTGGAGGGAGTATGTTTGGGAAGAAAAGCAGAAGTTTCCTGCTACTTAGGGCTAGAACGAAACAGTACTCACACCCTCTGCATTTCAGAGCTGATGGGGTGGAAATGCCTATGGGGAAATCCAAGTCAACTTTAATTCCCATCATGACTAAGAGCCACAGAGGTTCAGAATACAGTGACCCAGAGCTGACCCAAAGGAGCAGTCCTGATCCTCTCACTTCCATGAGTTTTTGGTAAGGTCACTTCAGCAATTCATAATTTTTAACATTTACAATAAAGGCATGCCTAAGTCACCACACATATTTTACTCTCAAACAGGCAGTATCATACCAAGTCGCTTCTCAGGACTACATGTGGTGTTTATATGTTATTGGAAAGATATGTTCATAGAGAAACAAGTTACCAAGTGTAATGAGAATGTGTGTGATGATAGTGAATGTAACAGGAATTAAAAATTTTGTATGTTTTCTACATAATTTTGAAATTTTTAGCTCTGGAAAAATGCACAGTTTTCAAAAGTTATCACTTCAGGGGGCCCGGCAGGATGGCTCAGTGGTCTAAAGTGCCTGCTTAGGAAAGCTTAGGCGGCTGCAGGGACTGCAGTTCGATCCCTGGCACCACATGCTGCGCCAGCCCTGCCCTTAGGGCAGGCTGAGCGGGCCATAAAAATAAATAAATAAACAAAAAAGTTCTGAAACAAGAAAGGAAAAAAAGTTATCACTTCAATTAATTGAAAAATAGCCGGGCATGGTGGCTCACACCTGTAATCCCAGCACTTGGGAGGCTGAGGCAGGAGGATTGGTGCGAGTTCGAGACCAGCCTGGGCTACAAAAGTGAGCGCAGGACCAGCCTCAACTGCATAGCGAGACCCTGTCTCAAAAAGA
>PVJA010011451.1:9632-54824 GCA_004027025.1 Myocastor coypus
TTCTCTTTTTTGTTTTTTTTTTTTTTTTTTTTTTTTTTTTTTTTTTTTTTTTTTTTTTTTTTTTTTTTTTTTAAAGGCAGGGTATTCTTATACAGTTCAGGTCAGTTTTAAACTCACTATATAATCCAGGCTAGCCTTGAGCTCAAGAAAATCTTCCTCCCTCAGCCTTGCAAGTGCTGTAAGTACAGGCCTGTGCCATCATGCCCAATCACTTTTTAAAATTTTTTTTTATTGTTTTATTGTTTATGTGAATTCCTATTAGACTGACTTATTGAATAAATGTTGTTTTTCTTTTATACCATTAGTTTACCTTACAGTAAAGTTTTAGAATTTCATAAGTAGTTATTTTCCAGTTTGAGTTATAAGAAGCTTTGACCAAGTACCTTTGTTTCCTTATAGGCTTGCATGCTGGTCTTTCAGCCTGATCTCAATGCCACTCTTTGTGGCCCAGCCAACAGGAATGAAGTGGTTATTTGCCTTGATTGCTCCAATTCCATGGAGGGTGTAACATTCACACAAGCCAAGCAAATTGCTCTGTATGCACTGTCCTTGGTAGGTGAGGAACACAAAGTAAATGTTGTCCAGTTTGGCACAGGTGAGTACTCATCGTCCCCAGTCCCAGGTGGACTTCCTTCCTTGACTCAAGCACGGGCTGTATTGACTGAGGACTGTTGGCACCTGACTTCATTTATGAAGTCAGGGATAGCTAAACAAGAAGCAGAAACACGAGAGCTCTGAGGTCAAGGGTGGGGTGTTCAATGGGAAAGCACTTGGCTGGCATGCATGCTCAGCTCCATCCCATAGAATGGGAAAGAAAACCCTCTAGAGCCAGATTCCCTGGGTCCAGATCCCACCTGTCACCTTGAGCAACTGCTGAAATTTGATACCTTTGCCTCCTCATCTGTAGTTTTAGGATAATAGTTCCACTTTGTAGAGTTGTTGTAAGGACTGAGCTAATATATAGAAGGAATTTAAAACAAGGCTCCTTCCATGTGTTTCCATAACAGAAACACAACTGTTATTGCTATCATTACCAGTTCAACCAAATGCAGGATCCTTTGTCTGCTGAATAGAAAGTTCCCAGTAATGAGGGCAGACATGTACAAACAGCAGAGAAAACTTGTGAGGAACAGTCTTGGGGAGTGAGGAAGGAAAGAGATACCAGCTTCTAGATGAGGATCCATAGGCTTCTCAAGAATATGGCGTTTCAAAGATGAGAGAAGCAAACTGGGTTAATGGTCTAAGCAATAAGCAATAAGTCTGTCCTGTGGCTCTCACCTTCTGTGCAATCTTACAAAGGCTATTTACAACAGAGCCAGCATCTATTCATTGGGGGAAGAGCCTAACTAGATAAGGGGATGAAGAGGGAATGGATGAGGCCATACCTTCTAGGACACTGGTGACAAACCTATGGTCCCCATGTTGTTTATCTTTGAGAATAAAAGACTTAATATATGATGAGTTTTTTTTTTTTTTCCTAAACTAAAACCTCAGGATTGGCGATATGCTAAGAGAATCTTGTGTTTATTGGAAATTTATATACCTTATTTTATGAAATGACTGTTCAAATCTTTTATGTGTTTTTAATTATATTGTTTGTTTTTATTATTGAATTTAGGAATCATTTAAATATTGCAATATAATGACTTTGTTTGATATGTGAATACATAGAATATATATTTTAAAAAAAGACCTAATTAAAAAAGAAACCCTCAGGATTTGGGTGTAATTGCAGTATTGGCACTTTACAGTAAATTAGTGGGTTTTAGATAGCAGTTTGAGCATTCTCTGCCCCTAAAAGGTTTGCCATCACTGCTGTAGGGGCTAAATTATTCATGCCACCACAATATCCCTTCACCTTGTGTCTTAACTCTTTTCTTATTTTTGGGAAAAATACCCAACATGCAAGCTTAGGGAAAGAAAGGTTTATTTAGCTCACAGCTACTGGAGGTTTTATAGCTTAAAGCAGCCTGAATTACATAGCAAGATCTCTAGATGCTGTACTGCTGTGTCCAAGATGATCTGCTCCATACCTCTAAAAATGGCCGCCAGGCCTGGGAGGAGAGGGGCAGGGAGGAACATGTTGTCAGCTTAACCTTGCCTCTCTGGCCCTGCCCGTGAGGCCCCGCCCTGATCCTCTGGCCCCTCCTCTCGGGCCTTGCACTTGACAGCTCCATGATTTACATGAGGCTTTGAAGAAACTAGATACAACCATAACAGTTTGCAACATTCCCCACATGGAACCTCATCCAGAACATTTTGCATAGTGACGTATGTTAACTCAGATACCCTGAAATGTATTATTTAGAGGTGATTACAGTTTTTAGGAAACTGTAATCACTTGCAAAATGATTACAGTTTCCTGAAAAGGATGCACATAAATATATAGCATTTTTTGTAGTAGTTACTGTGGTATAAAGTAGCATTATTATTTCCTGATAGTCATCCAGTGAATGTTTAATGGAATACCTCATGCCAATCTTATCATACAGGTTACAAGGAATTATTTTCCTATCCTAAGCACATCACATGCAACAGTGTGGCAACAGAGTTCATTAAGGTAAGAGACCCATCTCCATTCTCAGAGGGTATTCTCTGCTGTGGATGTGTTAGCTTTCTAGTACTCTAATGAATACCTAAGGGGAAAGGTTCATTATGGCTTATGGAGGCAGTCTGGTGTGTTGGCCCCATTACTTTGGCCCTGTGGCAGTGCAGTATGTCATGGTGGAATGGGCCCTTGAAGAACTCAGCCCCTGTGGTTACCATCTTTCTAGTAGCCCTGCCTCAGTGGTTCCACCTCCAGTGGCACTTTAGAGTGGTGAGCAAGCCTTTAGCACATGGGCCTCAGCAGGTTTTAGTATACGTGCTGCCAAAGTGAGCACAGGGACATCTATCCAAACCATAGTAGGAGCCTCATGTAATAATAAATAAAAGTGATAATTAAGAAATTGGGAATTAAAAGTAAAAAGAGAAGACTTTCCCATGATCCCAGTGCCCAATGGGACTAGTTTAACAAACTAAAGCTTTTTGTCTCTCTGTATAGAGAAAGCCAAGAACAAGTGATCACCACCTCAGTCCCAGCTGCCCACTTGACAGTGCTCCAGTGCCTGTTTCTTCTCATAGACAATCATTCTTTGAACAAATGCCCAGGGGTGATAATATAGTTACAACGGGCCTTGAAATAAACCTAAAGGATATAAGAATACAGTTGTCCCTCACTTATTGTAAAGGTTATGTTCTAGACACCCCTGTGATAAGTGAAACTCACCAAAGTAGCAGCATTATATTTTATTTATTTATTTACTTGTTTGTTTGTTTTGGTGGTACCAGGGATCGAATTCAGGACCTTGCACTTGCCAAGCAAGCACTTATTCCACTGAACTATCTCCCCAGCTTATCTGTCTGTCTGTCTGTCTGTCTGTCTATCTACCCTTCCACACTCTTAGAAGCCTTTGCAACAATTTTATTTTTAATGTATTTAGGACAGGGTCTACAGGGTCTCAGTATGCACACTGGACTCACTGTGTTTCTCCTATTTTTAGTCTCCCAAGCACTAGGATTACAGGTGCATGTTGCCATGTCCAACAGTCATTACCCCTCTCAGCACACCCTGGGGGTGGGGTCAGCACCAATAGGGCATGCCAGGGGTTGAACCCTGGCTGCTATGCTCTGCCTAAGCAGGTGCTTTAGTCTGCTGAGCTATCTGGCTGCCCTCCTCCTTTAAAAATACTTCTAATGTTCTTAACTGTTTTCTAAATGCATAAAGCTATATAATTTTAACAACATACATATACTGTATGGCATAATATATATGCATTTGCTAAAGAAATACTGTGAGAAGCATACTTTATTTTGATTTAATATTCTTTTGATATGTTAGAATTAGCATTTTAAATATATTTTTATATATTTTAATTTTTTTTAGGCAAAAAACATTAAAACAATAAATATGACAGATAGGGACCATAGTTCAATCCTAACACCACATGCTATGCCAGCCCCACTTCCAGGGCACGCTGAGCTGGTCACAGAGTCCAGGCATGGTAATGCACATCAGCAATCCAAGTGCTGGGGAGGCCGAAAATAGGGGGATCACTATGAGTCTGAGCTGTATAGGGAGACTCTGTAACAACCAAGTACATTAAAAAATAAAAATAAAATAAAAATAAATATGACAATATAAATATGTATATAGTATTTTAATTTAACATCTTGTGATATAGCAAAAAATCCACAATAAATAATTTAGATTAATTTTTTTTAAAAACCCATCAAGCAGTCTGAAAAAAAAATAAAACAACCACATAATAGCAAGAGACTACTGTAGTTCTGTAGTTGTTCCACAGATGAATAACTAGGAAACAAAATGTTTTTGATGACCATGCATCTTTTAAGCCCTCCCTAGCAGACATTTCAGTGAAGGTTACCATGAAGAAGGACTACATCTGAATAATATTAATAATAATAATCCTTTATTTGATCTCCTATAGTCTGCTACACCTACAATGGGAAACACAGACTTCTGGAAAACGCTCCGATATTTAGGCTTACTGTACCCTTCTCAAGGAGTCCGGAATATCCTCCTCATATCTGATGGCCACCTCCAGGATGAAAGCCTGACACTGAAACTTGTGAAAAGAAATGTTTCCCACACCAGGCTGTTCACCTGTGGGGTCAGGTAAGCCAGAGATCTGTCACCCACCCAGTGAACAGAGCATATGGAGGTGGAGATTTTTCTCTGTGTCTGTGTCTCTCTGTCTCTCTCTTGCTCTCACTCTCTTACTGTCCTGCCCTCTCACTCTCTTACTGTCTCAGTTTATCTGTTTTTGAGACAGCATCGTATTTAGCAGTTCAGGCTGGCCTTGAATTCACCATGTAGCCCAGGCTGGCTTCTTAACTTCATGATCCTCTTGCCTTAGTTTCCTGAGCACATATAGATATGCACCACTATGCCTGGTTTGGGCAGGTCATTTATTTGTCCTGCACAGGAATTTTGGAACTTGAGAAACTGATATCAGTGTGTGATAAAAGTCATTATTGTGGAGAAGCTGAGCTCTGGGTTGTGGGCTAGACTGGGTTTCAAAGCTCATTGGAAGTAGCCACTCATTGTGTCCTTGGGTAAATTGTTTGTTCTCTTCTCTGTGAAATGAAGGTGAATTTGAAGATGCCTATTAAGCTTTAGGAGTAATGCTGAACCTATGGCATTGGTGTTACTTGTTTTTCTTTTAAGACAGAAGAATGTTAAAGTATGAGTTATGTTCTCTAAACAAAAACCTCTTTTTGGGTTTAATTGCAGAGTTGGCACTTTGCAATAAATAAGTGAGTTTGGTGTTGCAGTTTGGCACCCAGTCTCTAAAAGGTTTGCCATCTTTGAGTTATAAGATTGCTATAGGTTATTATTTTGCATAACAGTCAAATGTGGGGCTCATCTGCACAGCCTGGTATAGCTCCTGCTGACTGCTAGACTCAATGGAGTCTGTACTTTTTGCCCCTGCCTTGTTCCCTGTTACTTCTGAGCTGGCCCCTGTGATCATTTGCATTTCCAAGTCTGATAATGTGCATAGAATATGGAAACTAAGACTCCCATACTGTTGGAATTACTGCCTCCCCTAAAGGCATCCAAATAAGGAAAACAAAAAGTAGAGGGGTGGAGGGAGCAGTGAGATAGTTCAGCCATCTAAAGCACCTGCTTAGGCAAGCTTAGACAACCACAGGAACTATGGTTTGATCCCCGGCAACACATGCTGTGCCAGCCCCACCCCCAGAGTGGGCTGAGCCAGCCATAACATTAAAAAAAAAAAAAAAAAAAAGACAGGAGTTCCTGGTGTTTGTGCAGAGCCTCTAGCCCAGCAAGTTTCTTTCTGTCAGGATCTTGTACTGTCTATCAGTGAGCCCTGACTAGCAACTACCTGGTGCTCTCAAGAACCTACCCTCTACTCATGGACTGGTCTTCTGTGGTTCTGGATTCTCCCCACACTATCCAACTCTTGTCCCCTCACATCTGCATTCAGGTCAGAACTGCCTTCCTCTGAGCCACTCATCAATCTCAGCTTCTAGTCTGGACCTCCATAACACAAGGCCTAACCCATCATCACCAGCCAATCAGAGCATTCATCCAGTCAGTATAGACTCTACCAGCACTTGCTTGGGGACTTTACTGCTGAGCTTGCATCACCACACCTGTTCCTGCCTTCCTTGCTGAGGGCCCTTCCAGGAAGGAGTGGGTCTCACTAAGTCACCAAATGACCAGCCTGGATCCATCTTATAATCTTTTTGCCACAGCCATCCTAAAAGATAGATGTGTGCCGCCAAACCAGGATAGTTCTTATATGTAGCTATAGAACTAATATTAAAAGAAACTTAAGTTAGACACTGCCGTTTAAATGTCAAAGATGAAAAACATGTTATTCTTTGCTGGAGTAAGAGTTAGTTGGCTTTTTGTTTGGGGGAAGTTCTCATTGTATTGCTCAGGGTGGTCAAAAACTCCTAGTTCAGCTGGGTGTGGTAGTACATACCTGCATTCCTAACACTTGGAAAGTGCAATAAGAGAATTGCTGAAAGTTGGAGGCTAGCCTCAACTATATAGTGAGGTATTGTCTCAGAAAAAAAACCTTCTGGTTCAAGTGACTCTCTTAGCTTAGCTTCCTCTACAGCTGGGCTGCAAGTATGCTAGAGATGTAGCCAGGCTAAGAGTTCTTCCTTCATAGCTTTTGCTGTGGAGATGCATGTCAAATTTTAAGATGTGGATTTCATTTACTTTTGCCAATTGTTGGCTTTTGGCACCGAGTTCAAATAATTTTGACATTTATTAAGACTGGATTGATATCTTCAGCAAGAATCAATCTAATACCTTTATGGGTTGTTCGTTTTTATTTCGTATGTATGTATGTATGTATGTATTTTATTTATTTATTTATTTATTTATTTATTTATTTATTTATTCATTCATTCATTCATTTATTTTGTATTTTAGGAAAGGGCCTACAGGGTGTTCAGGGTCTCAGTACTACATCTGGCTCCTAGTGATGGGTCTGTTTATAGCCTCCCAAGAGCTGGGATTATAGATGTACACCACCATACCCAGTCTCAGTTGCCATCTCAGTGCATCCTGGGGTTGAGCCCAGCATGGCTCCCTGCGCCTCCGTGCAGGTGCTTTCATCCACTGACCTATTTGGCAGGCCTGGGATGTTTGTTTTTAAATATTACATCTCGATTGATTGATTGATGGATGGATGGATGGATTGATTGTAGTGGAGATCAAAGCTAGGGCCTTGCACATGCCAGGCAAGCTCTGTATCTCCCGTCCCCAGCCCCATGTTATCTCTAACTCCAGCTAGAGAGCAGTAAATCCTTCTTCATGCAGTAGCTCTTCTGTTAAGCTGTGTGTTTTTTTTTTTGATTGTTGTTAACATATACTTCAAAAATGTCTCTAGAATGTCTTTTAATTAAAACTTGCAAAATGTGATTAGTCCTACAGCCAATCGTCATGTCTTAAGGAATTTGTCTCATTATGGTGGTGGAGTATTTGAATATTTTAATTCAACATCCAAACACAGCTGGAAAAAACAGGTATGTTTTTTAATATCTTTAGTCAGTCCTATGTTCACAGTGGAAGTGTTGTTATCTTCGTATAAGCCTGACAGTAACAGAGAAAACATTCAAAGACAAAATCTAACGAAGATAGGAGCCCTACTTTTGGTCATGCTAATTTTGCAGGTATCCAGAACACAATGGTTAATCAACTAATAGTCCTACTTCTGCTTGTAATGACATGTCATAAATTGATTTGTTTTGCCCTTCTAAAACTTTTTAATTTTTGGTTCAGAGTCTCTCCACATCCCCAAATTCTGTAAGCTGCACTTAAACTTGTGATCCTTCTCATTCACCTTCCCAGAATGTTGAAATTGTGAACATGTACCATCCTAATAACTCATAAAATGACTTTTTACATGAAGTCTACCAGTCCTTTTGTCTGTAGATTCTACATCCACAGGACAACCACAGATGAAAACAAAATTTTTTTTTAATTTGTGTCTGTTCTAAACATAGACATTTTAGTTGACACAATTTTCCTAGATAATTTGATGGCTGCTTACATAGCATTTAGTTGGTATTATGTATTATAAATAATGCAAAGGATATTAAAAGTATGATGGATGTTCAGAGATTCTCACATATACAGCACCTCTTTTGATAAGGATTTGAGCATCTTCAGATTTGCTGTCTGAGGAATCTTGGAACCTGTCCCTGCAGATACTGAGGATGGCTCTAAACCGTTTTGGGACTTAGTTTTTGTTGTGGTTAAAAAAAAAAAATTACCCAAAGTCTATCTTTAACTTTTCTTTTTTATCTGAGTCAAACCCAAGGGCTTGGCCATGCTAGCAAGTATTCTACTACTGAACTACATCTCTAGCCCTTCAGCCATTTTTTTCAATGTGTAGTTTAGCAGTGTAGAATTCATTCACAGTATCCCACAACTCTTCCTCCTTCTCTCTTAGCACTATTTCTTTCATCGTACCAAACAAAAAGTCTGTAGCCATCATGTTGCACCAAAATTCAGCAAGATAGAACCTCATGAGAAAGGCTGAAGGCATAGCAACAAAGCAGCTTTATTTCGAGCTGGTGACTGATGTCCTGACTCTTAAGTTAGGACTCACAAAATGTCTCTCCTAGCTTGAACTTGACTTTCAGCCTTTATACTTTTCAGATATCCATACCAACCATATTTCCATATTCACAGGAATTATGCACAATTGCTGCACAGTTGTCATAAATTTTACATTTCCCAGATGCTGTTAATCATGTGCCTCTCATAGGACGTTGTGGGTTAACGTTTACCCTACTTTCCAAGCTGTTTTGATTATTCCCTTTTTTATATCCTTGTTTTTCTCAGTGGGTTTTGTAGTTCACTGCAGAGGGGGCAGTGAGAGAGTGAGTTCATTACAGTTTAAATGAACTTAATGACGTGTTAAAATGGAGTCACAGAAAGAAAATAAGAGTACTGCCTGCCTCATCATTCAGACAGTAGCTCTGCGTCTTGCTATAGCCTCCATTTTTCTGTTCTGTCTCCGTGAATTTGCCTGTTGACTGTCTCATATGTAGAAACTTAAAATCTTTGTCCTTTTGGATATCACATTTTTACCCATTTATCTATCAGTGGGCCTTTGGGTTCTTGTGAATGAGTTTGCTGGGAGCATTAGCATCCAAGCGACCGATAAGCTCCTGTGTTCAATTCTGGGCATGTACTCACAGGTGAAATTGCTGGATCATATTGTAACTTTAATTTTTGCTTGTAGGATTAATTTTTATAACTAGAATTTACTTTCATTGAAGTTGCATATTATTAACAAGCTAATGTGCTAATAGAATATTTTTCAAGATTTCCATCCTTTTTTTTTTTTTGGCTTTTTTGAGACAGCATCTCACCATGTAGCCCAGTCTGCTGTCAAAATAACAGCAGTTTTCCTGCTTGAGCCTCCTGAGTGCTAGGATTATAATAACCATCATACCTTGCTTTTTAAGAATGCTTTACAAATTTATGTGATATGGTAGTATTATTGTTAAATATTCTATTTAAAATCTCTTTGGGAAATTCTCCTATACTGGGAAAAAAGGGGAAAAAAGTAAAGAAATAATAGTTAAAAAACCCCTAGAAGATAGGAAGTAATTTTTAGGGTGAATTTGCTTGTTTTTTTGTGTGGTTCTAGGGGTTGAACCCAGCACCTTCACATTGAGCTATGTCCCCAGTGCCCCCACCCCTTTTTTTATTTTTTGAGGTAAGATCTCACTGAATTGCTAAGTTCCCTAAGCCAGGCTTGAAATTGTAATCTTCCCAGACAGTGGGGATTAGAGTCATGCACCACCATGCCCAGATGTAATATTAATGAGAAGTAACTCATGTTTTATTAATAGATAGAAGACCAAATGAATAGGTTCCGTTCCCCAAGTTGCCACTCTGTCTCCATCAAATGGCAGCAGCTTAGTACTGACGTACAAGAGCCCCTGCAGGCCCCAGCCCAGGTTCCATCCTTGTTCCACAGTGACCGACTCCTTGTCTATGGATTGAATTCTCACTGTACACAGGTAAGAGGATGCACTATGTGTAACATTGTGGGCATAATGTATCTTGTTTATGTTCTTATTCCCTCCCTCGCCCCACATCTTCTCTTCCTGGAAATGTAGCTTGGGTGGTTTCTAGTGTACATTGTCAGAGAAGAGAATGGCTAGGCTGTCATTGAAAGACTCTCACTAAGATACTATATAGTACAGAAGCTAATGAGGAACTGCTATTTTTCCACTTTAGGCAACCCTGTGTGCACTAATCCAAAAGAAGGAGTTTTGTTCAATGGTGTCAACTACTGAACTTCAGAAGACAACAGGGACTGTAAGGTTCAAGCATAAACTGTGGGGCTGGGGTGCAACTCATTGATAGTATGCTGATCTAGCATTCTAAGGTTCTGGGTTCATTTTCCAGCACTGACAAAGAAAAAAATTTAGACCATGGGCTGGAGGTTGTTTTTACACTTACACATCCAAGGTGCCCGTCATTCCCTTGTTGATGTTCTGTGTGGATGCATGAGCACCTCCATGTGGGGTGGTCACCTGTACAAATAGGACACACCCTCCAGGCCCTCCAGCTTCTTTTCTGAACTCTTTGGTCTGGTTGTGTCCCTGTGGACACCAGTGGATGTGCATTGCAGTTACAATGCAGTATGAGATTTTATACTTGTGACTGAAAGAAGACAAGTGCTGCCGATCTCTTATATACCTAAAAGTATTAATTATAAAAATACTGGCTGAAGAGTAAAACCACAGTATGTTGAATTCACTTTTAGATTGTAAAAGAAAAACTATCTCCTGTCTCCTCACAACACTTTCATCTTCAGATGTGTTATCTTCCAACCTGCTATTCTGATACTAGCTACCCAAAGTTAGCACAGATTCCCCAGGGAAAGGTCTCAGACCTACAAGACTGGCCCAAGGTCATGGTAGTACCAGTGGTAAGCGGTGGGCCTTCGAGTTTCCCACATTTCTACCAGAGTTGAGATCAAGTTTCAGGCTCCCTGAATCTTTCCTCAGGCTTAGTAATTTGCTATAACAGTTCACAGAATTGAGGAAAAAAAGTTACGTACTGTAATAGTTGTATTGCTGTACAAGACAATATTATAATAATTTAGAGATTTTTAATTGGCTTTGTTGGCTATACTGCGATCAGGCCACATTTCATTTCATCAAATAGAATAAATGTTCTAGTGGACTGAGAAGAAGAGATTAGATATATAAACTGAGAAAGGCTGAAGAAAGCAAAACAACAACAAGAACAAGAAAACCCAAAATGTAGATCAGTGATTTCAAAGTTATTTTCTTGGGCCAGAATGTAACTCGATGTTACAATGTTGCTTAGTTTACTTTTTTGGTGTAAGAATGGAAAACAGGAAACTGCATTCTTGTGATGATTGTAACTGGCCTAGATGTGGAATGGGACAGTTTTTCTCTCATTTTTTTTCTTTTTTTGCAAGGTCAGGCAATACGATTTTCATTTTTCATTAGGTCTCTGGGGTCCAGGTACAAGAAGTGTGGTCAAAGCAGTAGTTTCTTACAAATTTTGAGAGTACTTTGGGAAACATGTATTTCTTTAAAAATTAATTCTAAGGAGAAAATATGGTAAAAGAATTGTATCTGGACAGTGTCTCCTTCCTTAAAATTGCGACTCCTCTGTAACTAGGCCTGTCATTGATAAAATCGTAAGAGCTGGAGTTCCTGTGAATAGACATAGCTTTGGGCTGTGAGATTGGTTCAGTATCATTGTGAATGTCCCTGTGTGACTCCCAGTGGGATTTTCATGTGGGTGGCTGTCCTGCCACTAGGCTGGCTCTTGCTGAAGAAGAAGAGCAGTTTTAAAGTTCTTAAACGACTGGCAGGGCCTGGCAGGATGGCTCAGTGGTCTAAAGTGCCTGCTTGGGAAAGCTTGGGTGGCTTCAGGGACCGTGGTTTGATCCCTGGCACCACATGCACCCTTGGGGCGGGCTGAGCCGGCCATAAAAATGAGTGAATAAGCAAACAAAGGTTCTGAAACAAGAAAAAAAAAATAAATTTTTTTTAAAAAGGACGTGTAACAACAACAACAACAAAAAACAAACGAATGCCAAATAGTTTTGTACAGAAAAAGCAAAGCACCAGAAGCAGAAAATGATGAATGTGGCCAGACTAGAATGTGGCCAGGCTGTGGGGATGCAGAGGGCTACAGGGACATCTCATAGTGAAGAAGATGAGCCAGGCCTTTGTTTTGGTATTAACCACACAATTTTGTACAATCCATACACTCACCACACTGTGCTTTAAGAGTGAGTTCCTAGTATTTTAATTAGTATAGTTCAGCTTTTAAGGGTCATCTTTCTTAGTCCTTAATTGGGAGCCATTGAAATCTCTTTTTCCTTTATTGCTTAAATACAGATGATTCACAAGCTGGCAGCAAGAGCACTAATCCGAGATTTTGAAGATGGCATTCTCCATGAAAATGAAGCCAACCATGAGGTCTGTTCTTGTTTCAATGCAAATGTTAAGTAGGTTTAACTAGGTAGAAAAAAATGTGGCATCAGGCATTCATCATTGTGCATGTGATGTTAACTATTTTTATGTGAGTTAATGAAAGAACTAATCCAGTAGTTTCCTAAGAACTGTTTTTTTTTTTTTTAATTTTAATTTTTTATTTTAAGATAGGGTCTCACCCTGTAGTTTAGGCTAGCCTTGAGCTCAATTTTTAGCCCAGGCTGCCCTTGAACTCACAGTAATCTTTCTACTTTAGCCTTCTGAGTGCTGGGATTACAGGTATATGCTACTACATTAAGATAGATTTGCTATAAATGAACACCTTTTAGATTGTTTGATGTGCTTTTAGTTAAATGTAACAGCTAAATAGATGAATGAAACAACACATGGTTTCATTTGTTCTATTCTAGATGAAGAAACAAATTATGAAATCTCTGATCATTAAACTCAGTAAAGAAAACTCTCTTATAACACAGTTTACAAGTTTTGTGGCAGTTGAGAAAAGGGTATGTATTATTGTTAATTCAGAGTGAAGCTCTTTTGTGTTTACACATTAAGAAAGTCATTCTTGCTCCTCACAACACTTCCATCTTCAGAAGTGTTATCTGCTGTTCTGACACTAGCTACCCAAAGTTAGCACAGATTCCCCAGGGAAAGGTCTCAGACCTACAAGACTGGTCCAAGGCCATGGCAGTACTAGTGGTAAGCAATGGGCCTTCAAGTTTCCCACATTTCTACCAGAGTTGAGATCAAGTTTTAGGCTCCCTGAATCTTTCCTTAGGCTTAGTAATTTGCTATAACAGTTCACAGAATTGGGGAAAAAAAGTTACGTACTGTAATAGTTGTATTGCTCTACAGGACAATATTATAATAATTTAGAGATTTTTAATTGGCTTTGTTGGCTATTCTGTGATCAGGCCACATTTCATTTCATCAAATAGAATAAGTGTTCCAGTGGACTGAAAAGAAGAGATTAGATTTATAAACAGAAAGGCTGAAGAAAGCAAAAAAACAAAACAAAACAAAAAAATCTAATCTTCGATGACCTATCCCAGGCCAGCCTATGCAAATGAGGGTGGGTAGAGGCTCACAAGAGCCAATATTTGCTATTTGCAAGTGGCCTTCCTGCTAGGACTTAAGATAATTTCTGCTACATGAGTTGTATATGTTTGCCTTTTTTTTTCTTTAAAGACAGTCTTGCTGTGTAACTCATAGTAGCCTAGAACTCACTGTCTAACCCCAACTGGCCTTGAACACACAGGAATCTTTCTGTCTTAGTGTCCTGAGTGCTAGGATTAGAGGCATGCCCACCACACCCAGCTAGCATTTTTAATATTTTAATTATTATTTAGCTACGTGTATGTTGTAGTCAGTATTTGCAAAGGAAACAATTTAATACAGGGCATATAATTTACAGGGTTATTTTTTAGTAGTCACTTTAAGAATCAAGTACAAAAGAGTGCAGGAAATCCATCCACAGTCACAAGATCCAAAGAATGCAGTAGAGGACCTGGATCCCAGGACAATGTCCTACACGAGTCCAGCTGAAGACCTAGAGCCCACAAAAATGTCCCACATGAGTTTAAACTAGAGTACTAGATCTGTTGCAATGCCTCATGCAAGACTGTATTAAGTATTTGGACTGGGAAGACCCAAAGGTCAGTGGTGGAAGCTAGAAAGTCTGTGCCAGTGAGACAAAGGATCTATGCCAGCATGCTGAGGGATCTGCACTAGAGTAACACTCAAAGAAGTAGAGATTAGAGTTCCCCTGAAAAGTACCCTAGCCATCCTCAGCAACACTGAGGTCCCAAGCTCCTCCTTCAGGAGGCTTAGAATGTGTGATCATGATGTATTAATGTCTTTTTCTTTAACAAAATCTTGACTTAATACAGGATGGTAATGAGTTACCTTGTCCTACTATTCCAAATGTTTTGGAATTGATTGACAAAGAGGATGTAGACTTTCTGTCGTACTTGAATTGGGAGGAGGAATACGGAGAGGCCAGCATGATACAGGTAAACATGTTGTTACCAAATGCAGGCATGCACCGATATTGGAGAGATACATTAGGTGACTTTGTGGTTGTGTACACATCCTGGAGTATAGCCATGGAAACCTGGAAGTCACAGCTGTTCCCAGAGAAAACTTCTCAGTGCAGTCAGGAGACATGGCAGGCATGAGCTGGCATAGCGAGGCTGCTACTAGCAGACTCTGCCAAATTCAGATCAGGAAGGCCAGTGTGGCAAGCTCCTCCAGGAGAACCAATAGCCCTCCAATAGCACCTCTCTTCTTCTCTAGTTCTCCTTTTTATTTTGTTGGCAACAGTACTCAGGTGGGCCTTCCATATACAGCACCACACTGATTTAATGCAGCTGTGTGTTACAAGTTGCCCACTGGTTGTCAGTTGACCACAATGTATGTTTTAGATGTACTCTTCCTTTTTCTTTTGTTACAGTGTTGATATTTGGCATTTTTGTATTTATGCAACATCCTCAAAAAAATAGAGCCAGGGGTTCATCTGTCCACAGAAGACCCTTTCCCCGTCATAAATTTGATCACTTAGCACAATTCTGGGTGAGCATTTCCTAAATGCTCTGCCTGCTCCTTATTTGCATACCTGTGGCCAGGAACATATGGTTGAATCTCGTACTCCATGTTGGGCAGTTTTCCATCACTGTGACAAAATACCTAAGAGAAACAAAAGAGAAAAAGTTTGTTTTGGCACATAGTTTCCAAGCTTTCTATCTGTGGTTGCTTGGCCTTCTCACCCCGGGCATTTGATAGAGCAGCACATCACAGAAGAAAAGTATGTGGTGGAATTGAGCAGTGGCCCCTCAAGTGACTAGGGAAGGGGCACATGCTGGTGGGCATCCTCCTTCTGCTTTGGTTCCATCGGGGACCACAACCTATAGTGGTGCTGCCCACATACAGGGCATGGTTCCGTGGTTTGCTGTCCCATGTGGTGGTAGCAGTCTCTCAAAGTCCCTCTCAGGTGTACCAACAATTGTGCTTTACTAATTTCCTAGGAATCTAGGTCCAGTGAGGTTGGTGGTAGAGTTTAACCATCACATACCCAAGCATTCCACATCTAGGTTCCAGGGGCTCAGAATATGTGATAATGACTTATTAATGTCTTTTTCTATAATGAAATCTTGATTTAATACAGGATTATGAGTTACATTATCTTAATAGTGTAAGTGATTTGGAATTTACTGAAAAGTTGGATGACCTTCCGTTATACATGAACTGCATGGAGGAGCATGAAGAGGCCGATGTGATACAGGTAAACATGTTGAAGGGGTTGAGGAGATAGCTCAGTAGAATAGGTGCTTGCCTGGCAAGTTCAAGGGCCTGAGTTCAATCTCTGGTTCTGGGAAAATCAAAACAACAACAACAACAACAACAACAAAAAACTCAAAAAAATGTTGTTACCAAATGCAGGCCTACATTGATATTAGAGATACATCAGGTGACTCTGTGGTTGTGCACACATCCTAGATTATAGCCATGGAAACCTAGAAGGCACAGCCATCCCTGGAGACAACCTCTGAGTGCAGTCAAGAGATATGGCAGGCATGAGCTGGCATTGCGAGGCTGTTGCTGGCAGACAGTGTGCATTTAACTTTAAATTGATGGACTGATTGTTTAGGGATTGAACTAAGTGTCTTCACACTGAGCTGCGTACTCAACCTGCATCTGTTTGTTTTGAGACAGAGTCTTCCTAAGTCATTGACTTGCATAGTCTAGACTTGATGTTTTTATCCTTCTGGCTCAACCTCCCAGAGTACTGGCATTGCAAATGTACCCACCATGCTCAGCTGTTTTTTTTTTATTATTATTAAATAAGTGGGAGTACAAGGCCGGCAAGATGGTTCAGTGGTCTAATGCACCTGCTTAGAAAAGCATAGGTAACCACAGCACTGTGGTTCAATCCCCGGTACCACATGCTGTGCCAGCCCCACCCCCAGGGCAGGCTGAGCTGGCTATAATAATAAAAAAAAGAAATAGTTAAGTGGGAGTACAATCTAAAATAATGACATAAAAGAGCTAGGGTCAGCATAACTCAGTGGTAGTTCTAGCATGCAAGAATTCATCCTCAGTCCTATAAAAAAAAAGATTAAAAAGTATAGAAAATACATAAAGCAGTAGCATAGTAATTTATAATCATTAGCAAGCATTATGTACTTTTTTTTTTTTTTTTTTTCTGGCCGTAGTAAGGATCCACATTGAACTAAAATTTCCCAGGGCTTTTTGTTTTCAAACAGCTTTGCTAAGTTGCTCAGTTTGAGCTTGAGTTTGTGGTCCTCACCCCTCCAAGAATTATGGGATTATAGATGTGTTCCCCTGCAGCTGGCATGTGCTGTACTTTTATAGAACAGTAGCAGCCTCATCGGTATAAACACATTGGTAATGCTTTGTACTGTGGCATCTGACAGCCACAGCAGCACTGGGCAGTGAAAATTTCCTAGCTCTGTTTTAGTGTTAAGTCGCCATTGGTATGGGTGTGGCTTCTTACTCACTGAAGCAGCCTGTGTAGTGTGTGGCATGTGACTGTAAACTGATACTGTGCTGTTGTCATAATGTCGTTATGGTGTGGGCAACTCTTTGCTAAAGTAGTCTCCTCACTGCCTATATATAAAAATAGCTCTTTGGTTATGGAAAATATTCACATATTTATAAAATGCTGTTAGAGTACTAAATCACTTACCTTGTATAAATCAGACAACATGGTGCCACAAAAATTTTTCCCAAAAACTAACTGATTATGCTTCATAAATAAACTGTCATCTAGGAAACTAGTCATTAAGTAGTACAAGAAGTAGAATGAGATTTGTGATGAAAGTCCTAAGTACATAATCACAACTCACCACTAATACTCTTAGAACTTACAGAACTTTACACTGTGGCCCTTATGATGAACAAAAACCTGATAAAAATTGAGAAATTTGATATAAATAAAAATTGGATGGTAGCTGGGCATAGTGGCACACACTTTTAATCCTAATACTCTGGGAGATGGAGGCAGGATCATTGCAAGTGTGAGCTCAGTCTGGGCTATTTTGCAATTTAGGAAGACCCTGTCTCTTATTTAAAAAAACAGTTGTGGGTCAAGCTTATTAGGAAAGCCCTGGGTTCAGTCTGAGTACCACTTAAAAAACCCATGCCATGCTAATATTACAAATGCTTCAGATCTTAGTACTTCCAAAGTGAAATATGTCAGATTTCACTTTGAAAATATTATTAATTAATGTGAATTAATTTATCAGTCTATCTTGAGTTTAACAATAAATTTTCTCAGTGAACATCTAATTTAGCAAAAATATTAAGGCTACAGCCTTAGGATCCATTTCATTATCAAAATGCAGCATATGCAGAATTGCATCTGAAGTTAGTTCAGCTGAGTTCAGTGACAGGAGCAGGAAGAAAGTGCAGAGACAATGCGGCAAATCCTGAGCCTGGCCTGCTGGGCACTGGAGGAGTTGTAGGTTGGTTTATTCAGAGAGCCTGTCCTTGGTACTCAGTACTACATATGTTAGGACACTCGGGGCTGGTGCTCAGCTCTCCTATGGGCAGCCTAGGCTATGAACAATGCACCCTCCAAAGTGCCCTGTGACTTCTCTGTCTTATAAAAATAGATTGAAAGCAGGAAGGGGCGTGGGTGTGTAGTTTGAGAGCAGAAAGTTTGTAAGGTCTTGGGTTCATCTCAGTACCAAGAGGGGAAAAATAAGGTGAGAGGCAGAGATTTTATAAAATAGCTTTTGAGCTTTTCTTTTTTTTTTTTTTTTTTTTTTTTTCAGTATGGGGTCTACAGGATCTCACTACACAGATCTGACTCATAGTGATCCTCTTATTTTCAGCCTCCCAAGTGCTGGGATTACAGGCATGCGCCACTGTGCCCAGTCTCATTCGCTGTCTCAGTGCACCCCAGGGTTGGGGCCAACAGGGCATGTGGTGCTGGAGAATTGAACCTCAGTCCCTGAACCTGCCTAAGCAGGCACTTTATTCTGTCAAGCTACTAAATTTTCAATCAGTTATTTGAAAAGTTCAGTACTCTAAGTATCAACGAGTTGAGTGCAGTCACTCTGTGGTGCTCTTCCTCAGGTGACTGTGTTGAGAGAGGTCATCAAACTCTGGTTGGGAAGCATCCCATAGGCAAGTCCCCAGACAATTGGGAAGAAGCAGTTGAAAGACTACAGCCTCAGAACCCATTCCAAGTCTTTAGGGAAGCTGGAGTTATTTACATGAAGACCAGGTTAGGAGCTATTACAGAAATTGTTGTCTCCCAGGAATATTCTGATGTTTGGCAGCCATAAGAGTTGGTGAACTTTTTGTGACAGTATTTACTTATCGTGAGGGTGGGATAGTGCATGTTGGGTCAGCTTCTGTGGTCAGCATCTGGAGCCTGGAATCAGCTCAGAAATGTCAGCAAGATTGTTAGAATGCAGGGTAAAAGTCAGATCCCAGGGAGAGGAAAGGATAGAGGACTAATGCAAGACAGAGTCACTGACGGCAGCAGCCTATTATAGTTTCCTACCACACTCTTACAGGTTGTGAATTTGAAGGGAAAAAGAAAGAAAATTTATTTCTCAGTTTGCCATTTCTATTATAATGTTGCTTATTTTTGACATGTAGATGTGTTTTCCCTTGAGATTGGGTCTCATTGTGTAGTTCAGCCTGGCCTTGAACTCATGAAAATCTTCCTGTCTCAACCTCCCTGAGTGCTGGGGTTGTAGGTATGTGCCCCACACACCAGCTGTATCATGCAGCACATGTGTCTGATTTGACACGGGCCCTTAGCATTTAAGAGGCTTGTGCTGTACCACGGAGGTACACACCAGTCCCTACACAGATATTTTAATCTTTAGTTTTTTGGGTTTTGGTTTATGTTGTTTGGCTTTTGTCATGCTTAAGAAATTCCTTTTGTAAAGCCAGGTGTGGTGGCATATGCTTGTAACCCCAGCACTTGAGAGAGGGAGGCAAAAATCCTTTCCATTCAGAAATAATACTTCTTAAATATTCCTTACATAGTTCTGTTTTCATGTTTACATTTGATCTATCTTTTTCTTTTCTTTTCTTTTCTTTCCGTGATTGAACTTGGGACCTTGCACTTGCCTGGCAGGCACTTATGCCACTGAGCTATCTTCCTTACCCTACATTTGATTTTTCATCTCATTGGAATTTATCCTGCTGTAAGTATAGAACCAAATTCTTTTCCAGGTTGCCACTTGCTTTCCCCGGCACCATTTTTTTAAATTTACATATTTGGTACAGGGTCCCACTCTGCAGCTTGTACTCATGGTGATCCCCCTGTTTTCAGCCTTTCCAGCACTGGGATTATGGGCATGCACCACCATGCTTGGTCTAGGTGGCCAGCTCAGCATACCCAGGGACGAGGCTGACATGACCTGTTGCGCGGGGCATCTCCAGTCCCCATGCTTGCCTTAGCAGGCACTTAGTCTGCTGAGCTGTCTCACTGTTCTTCTAGTACCATTTAGTGAACAGTTCTTCCATTGACTTGAAATGCCTCCTTCATCATATTCTAAAGTCCTGAATGTTTAATTCAGGAGCTGTTGCTGTACTATTATATTGATTTATTGTAGTAGCTATAATTTTATAAAAGCATTAATATCTTACAAGTCTAGACTCAAACCATTGGCCTTTTTAGTTTGCTTGTGTCATAAGAAGGATTTTTTTTTTTTTTTTTTTGGCTGGGTTAGGCTGCCTTAAGGGTGGGTCTGGTGCAGCATGTGGTGGTGGGGATTGAACCACAGTCCCTTGCCCCTGACTGATTTTGCTCAAGAAGGTGCTTTAGACAACTGAGCTAACTCGCCAGCCCTCTTTTGTGTCATTAGAACATTTTTAGGGGAGAGGGGTAGTTCAGTGGTAGAGTATTTGACTAAAGGATAAGAGTTCTACCTGCAAAAGAAAGAGAAAGAAGGAAGGAAAGGAGTGATTAAGAAGGAAAATGAAGGAAGGATGGAGAAATGGAGGGAGGGAAAAGAGAGAAAGGAGAAAGAAAATGTAGCCAACATTTATTTTATGTTATTGTTTTGTATATGTGTAGTGCTGAGGATAGAGTCTAGAGCCTCACACATGCAGAACAAGTGCTCTACCACTGTGCTACATTCCAGCCTTTTACATTTTCTGTTTTGAGACAGGTTCTAAGTTATTCAGACTGATTTGAAGGTGCAGTCCTCCTACTGCAGTCTTCCAGAGCACTGAGATGTGTTGCATACCTGGCTTTAGCATTTTTAAAAAATATTATTTTGAAATATGTGCTTTATCATATATTCTACACTAGTAAATTCAGCTATATACTTGAAACTTTAGTTGAAGAAGGAATATTCTGTGTGTGTGTGTGTGTGTGTGTGTGTGTGTGTGTGTATGTGTGTGTATCCCTTACGTGGTTAAAATTAGAGGCTATTTCCAAAATACCTCAAGGAGTAATCCTTACGAAACTGAACTCTGATGAAAAGATATGTTGCTATTTTAAATATTTTGAATTTTGTTTTCAATTTTATTGATATTACTGTGAAGCAATATAGAAGACTGAATTGCCCAATATGTAAGAGAGACCCTTGGTTTAATTCCCATCATCACAGGAAAAAAAAATATATATATAGACACTGCAGTATTATTATTTTAAATTTTGAGCTTATTTTAGGGGTAATTTATATGGTATAATTATTGCTCATTGTAAAATACTGGATAAGGTCCTTCCCTGGTTTTATTTCCTCATGTATAAAGAGTGTTTAAAATTTTGGGATTCAAAGACCAGGAAAGATCTCTCTGTGTATTGACTGCTGATACTGTCCCGGGTCTCAGGTTGCATATCTGTACATCAAGTTGTTTTACTTATACAGTCCTCACTGTCTTGAGCAATAGCTCAACATCTATGCCCATGCTGCTGGTCCTGACTGAAGTCAGCCTCTGGGTTGACCTCCTGATCTGCTGGCAAGGTCAAGGGCTGGGAAGGGTGTCTGCTTATTTGTTCACTTTATTCTCCTTTTCCTTCTTCTCAGCCTCTTTCAGCTTCCTCTAAAAAGAAGAAAAAGCTGCGGCATAAAAGTTTGGCTACACAAGGAGTGAAATCACATAAGATGGGACTTTCTGAAGATTTTGAAGAGATGGGTTTAGGTATGCAAGAGATGGGACAACCAGTTGCACTGCAGTTTGAAAACAGAGGAGTAGCAAACCTGTTGAGTTTGACCCAGATGGAGTCATCAGAACAAGAAGAATTTAAAATAGAATCAAAGATGGCCAGGTCAATGCAGGAGGCTATTTCTACTCCTTTTTCTGTCCCACTCCTAGGTTCCATCCCTTCTCCTCCTTTGCCTCCTCCCAGTGTCCTTCCTCAGACTTTTGGTTCTCCTGTGCCTCCCAGACAGTTTGATCCACCTATACCTAGAAGTGGCCAGGACCTTATGCTTGACGCAGGTCCCACAGTCTCCCTTCCAGTGCCACCTCCTCCCATCCCCCCCCATATGTCTCTTCCAGTGCCACCTCCCATCCCCCCCCCAGCATCTCCCTTCCAGTGCCACGTCCCATCCCCACCCTGTGTCTCCCTTCCAGTGCCGCCACCACCTCCCATCCCCTCCCGTAGTTGTACTTCCCTGACTGGCTCATTTGGCTCGACACAGTTTGATCCTTGCAAATTTTATCCACACTTTGGTTCTACGCTGGACTCTTCCCGTCCTCCTCTGCCTCTTTCTGTCAGTGGCACTGTGCAGTCTAGTGGACTGTACAGTCTCCAGCGTGCCTCTTTTATTAAGTGTTCATCAACTCAGCCTTCCCATTCCGATGTGACAGAAGATTTTCTTGAAGAGGACTCTTTCCCATCAGGTAGTTCTGATGACATTGTAGAATGTTCTTCCCTCAAAGATCGGAATGTGCCACATGCTCAAAGTTATTTTGGGAGCCGTGTGCCTGAGACCCTGAGTTTCAGAAGATTAAAAGCCACGGGGAAAAGTATAAGAGAAACTTTGTTTGAAACAGAAACTAATGATACATTAGCAGAAACGCAGGCATGTAAGTTTTTAAAAAAGGAGAAACCATGTAACTTCGCCTCAGGCTCTTCATTACAAGCTGTGGGTGGCACAGTCCACCAGTCCACCAGAAGGAGCTCTATACTGTGGGCTACACTCTTCAGTCTGCAATCTGAGGTATTTGTCTTATTTCTGTTTAACTCTGATCATTTAAAATCATGGTATGCAACAGGTTTATCATACTCTGAATATACACATGGGATGGGAAGGCAGATATCCTTTCCCCTGAGCAAAAAGAAGATAGTTTTAAAGAACACATACAGGATATATGATAGCTCATGCCTGTATTCCCAGTGTTCATATCTCAATCATCTCTCTGTAAAGTGTTTTATGAAGGAATCAAGCTGTTGAAATTTGAAAGCTTGGCATGGTAACACATGACTGTAGTCCCAACATAGGCAGGAGAATCGTCTTGAGGCGAATTTGAACTGTTGAGATAGTGACACTGTCTCAAAAAGAAAAAAAAAAAAAGAATAAAAAGAAAGAAATTTGCTTAAGAGAGGTCTGGTCATGTAGTTTGGTGACAGAGCACTTTCCTAGCATGTCTGACTTCCTTTTGCTTTACTAGGCTGAAACAGAAAGATCACAAGTTTGAACCTAGCCTGGGGACTTTGCAACTTAGCAAGACCCTGTCTCATAATAAAAAGGGCTTAGGATTTAACTCATTGTGAAGGCCCTGGCTTAAATCTCCAGTACCATTTACATTTTTTAGGAGGAAGATCATACAATAATTAAGATATTTTTTTCTTTTGGCTGGCTCAGGCTGTCGTAAGGTAGGTTTGGTGTGGCATGTGGAGCTGGGGATCGAACCACAGTCCCCTGAACCTGACTTAAGTTTGCCCAAGCAGGTGCTTTAAACAACTGAGCTAACCTGCAAGCCCCTCATCATATGATAATTAAGTAATTCTTTTTCTGCAAGAAAAAAAGAGGCTGGAAGAAAGTTTTGAAAGTGTAGATAAGTGTATAATATTGATAGTCATAATAGTGTTGTGGATTCTCCAAACACACAAAATTATACATGTTAACTATAGCTTTGCGTGTCGGTCATATTTTAATAAAGTATTTTGTGAAAGAAAATGTTTGAAAGCTATATATGGTAACATGTCTATAATCCCAGCACTTGGGAGGCTGAGGCCAGAGGATAATTTTTGTTTGAGACCAGTTGGGCTACATAGTGAGTTCAAGAGCAGACTGGGCTACATGGTGAGATTCTGTCTCAAAACACCTTTTAAAAAAAGTTTGATAAGCATAAGTTGAAAGCATTGCTAGAAGGCAACAATGTATAGGATATATAGGATTTTGATAAATTTGTACACATGAATTATTCCAGAATTGACCTAAATGCTACTAGAAACTTAGTGTCCATAGTATTCAAGTACCTTTCTTGTGCTAGAGAGATTGCCCAGTAGAATAAGTGTTTGCCTGGCAAGCACAAGGGCCTGAGTTCAATCCCCAGTTACAAAAAAAAAAAATCATAGATTTATAAGATTTTTGTATGATTAGTTTGTCTGTAGTGCAAAAAGAACTTTGATTTTATGATAATAAAAATTTCAGAATTGTCTTAACTATATTGAAGTAAATAGAAACATGTATTACATAGCTTCTTTTATTTTTATTTTTTGCGGAACTAGGGATTAAACTCAGGACCCTGTGCTTGCCAGGCAAGCGCTTATTCCACTGAGCTATCTCCCCACCCCACCCCCTTTTTAATTAAAATAGTCAAAAAAAAAAAAAGGCAGTAGAAACAATACAGAATTTCTCTAAACAAAATAATATGAATTTTTAGGCCAGCCAGGTAGCTCAGTGGATTAAGCACCCTGAAGGAGGTGCAGCGGCCAGGGGGTTCGATCCCCAGGTTTGCTGTGCCAGCCCCACCCATGGGACACTCTGAGACTGGGTGTGGTGGTGCACACCTGTAATCCCAGCTCTTGGGAGGCTGTAAATAAGTGGATCACTATGAGTTCCATATAGCAGTGAGACCCTAAACACCCTGTAGACCCTTCCCTAAAATAAAATAAGAATTTGACAATGATAGTTGTACTGCATGATGTTGTTTTCAAATTAGTTTAGTACCAGATGCAAGCATGCAAAATTGGTTTTTAAAAAGTTACAAGAAAAAAAGGGGGGGCTAGATAGTTCAGTGGACTAAGACAGTGACCAAAACCAGACATTCCTGTAATCCCAGCACTGCGGGGGCTGAAAACAGGATCATTGTGAGTCCAAACTGTATAGTGAAACCCTGTACCAAATACATAAATAAAATTAAATAAATAAATAAAATTTTAAGAATAGAAATGAAATAGAAGACAAAAATTTGAGCATTTGCTGTTCCTTTTAGGAGACAACAGAAATCAAGAGTACAATTATCCAAGCTATCCTGTATATGTACATAAATACATCTTTTTTTCTTTTTCTTTTGTCCTTTTCCTCATTCCAGTTTTTTTCTTCCCTTTAAACACATTCTTCTTATATGGTGACATTCTAATAACATGTTGTAAATTTGTTTTATTATTTTCACAGGACGGTTTCTGGAAGCTTACACCAGAATTGGGACACATATTAAGCATTGACACAACTGATTTGCATGACTTTCTTGAACAAAAAGGGATTCGATCTCTAGGTAAGTTGCTTTTAAAAATTCATTTCAGTCATTTTCATTTGTGTTTCCACATGCTACTAGTTATGTTACCTTTTTGGCTGTTTTTGTCTTTTGGAGACAGGGTCTCGCTGTGTAGTTCAGGCTATCCTTGAACTCACTTTGTAGCCCAGACTTGGGCTTAAAAGTAAATGGGCCATGTAACTCAAACTGTAATAACATAATTTACTCGACAAAAAATTATATAAGCTAAAAGACAGAAAAATTAAAATTAGAATGAAAAAAGAGTCAGAGCATCTAAGACCTGAGCGAGGAGATCCACAGGTTTAACATTTGTTTACACAGGATCCCAGCTGATAGAAGGGTGGAAGAAAAGTGCATGACTGAGTAAATAATCACTGAATTTTCTATAATTGGAATTCTAAACACCTTAAATACAAAAAAGAAAGTGTTCAGGTAGACTGAAATCAGACTGCAAAAAACCAAAGATAATTTTTTCAAGGTATATCTTAAAAACAGCCAGAGCAAAAGCATACATTAAAGTCAAGAGATTGTGCAATACTTTATTTTATAGAAGGAGTGTTGCCTGAATCTAGCATCAAAAGTGAAGCAAATTGGGCTGGGGAGATAGCTCAGTAGAATAAATGCTTGCTTGGCAAGCACAGGGTCCTGAGTTTAATCCTTGCTACCTCAAAATAAATAAATAAATAAATAAATAAATAAAATTTAAATAAATAAATAAATAAATAAGTAAGTAAGTAAAAAAAAGTAAAGCAAATTAAGATCTTTGAGCTGAGCAGAGAGAAGCTATAGTATTTTCATATTATTTCACATCAGAGATAATGAAAGCTAAAAGACAATGAATTGTTTTCTTGTCCCAACAGTTTTATTTAGTATATGTTAAAATACAAATATACAACAATATATCATTTTTATCACAGATAGTTTTTGTGTAACAGACTTCTGGCTGACATCTTATATAACAAAAGAAAAAGTGAAATCTGTTAGTTGTCAGAAATGGAATAAGGATATAGAAAATAATATATTTTATATAAAGGATAGTCACAATTAAAATTCATTATATTCCTCTCTAGCTTAAGTTTTACAAAATTAAATCAACATGAATTATGCTGTGAGTTGCAAAGAAAGCATGAGCACTGGGCTTTCAAAAGACAAGCAGTCAGAGAAGACAATTATCTTGATGTCATATGCTGCTCTCGGTTCATAAGTGGCGTTGAGCTTCCATTTGTAGTCTTCTTTAGGTGGTAACTTGGCAAGATTTTCACCAAGAAATCCAGCTCTAGTGTCTGGGGATGTGGCTGCATAGTTTGCACATGTATGGTGCACTGTATTCATAGGGATGATTAGAAGAGTATTCAGGTTGCAACAAGCCCCAATGGTGTGCTGTTGTATGTTTTGAGTTGGTGGTGAAAGAAACGATAAGAAGACATATAGCTTCAGAGTTTTCACTGAGATCAGTCTCTCTCAAAGTGAGCCCAGAGCTTCAGAAGCATCTCACATTTACTGAGGGCTAGGGAAGGCTAAGGTATGTACGTAATTACCTTGGCAAACACAAACTACTATCCTTATTGAGTTCCACCATTTGCCTAACACTAGGTTTACACAAATTCTGACTGATAACATCCCAAGCATGGGATCAAAGAACAGGGTGCCATCAGGAGAAGCTGTTATCTGCAGCTTTGAATCCCAGCTTGTTGGGATTTATAAGTGAGAGGCAACAGTTCTCCTTAGGCTCTGTTTATTGTTCCTTGCTCCCTTGGGACGTTAAGCTTTTGTTTCTTATCTATATTTCTATAGCACAGTTGGAAGTGTCATGGTGCCTGATGTGGTGAGTCAGCTGGATAAGGACATCCTGATGTTTTTATGAGCATGTCTTTCTATTGGATGGCCCTCGAGAGGAGCTTCTAGTGTAGTTTTAATTCTTTTTTAAAAGACACTACAAGGGCCAGCCAAATAACTCAGCAGATTAAAGCTCCTACAAGCAGGCACAGGGCCTGAGGGTTCAATCCCTGGGCCTGCAGTGCCAGCCCCACCCCTGGGGTACACTGAGACAGCAGTTGAGACTGGATATAGTGACAAGCACCTGTAATCCCAACTCTTGAGAGGCTGTAAATAGATGGATCACTATGAGTCTGATCTAGTATGAGACCCTGAACACTCTGTAGAACTTTTCCTAAAATACAATAAATAAATAAATAAATAAATAAATAAATAAATAAATAGATAAATAAATATAATGCAAAGTAGTATTAAAACAAAAACTTATAAATGGTACAAAATTTCACTAAACAGAATAATATGAATTTGATAGTACTTATACTGCATATTGTTTTCTTCAAAGTAATTGTTCAGATTACCAGATATATGCATGCAAAATTGGAAAATGAAAAAAAGGTTATAAGAAATTAAGAAAAAAAGTGAGAAAAAGAAGACAAAACAAAATAAAGGAGCATTAACCGCTCTGCTCCTTTCCATAGACCAGCTGAAATCCACAGTACTATTATCCAAACCGTCCTGCTTACATATATGTACATCTTACCCTCACTCCCTCTCTTGTCCTTCTCATCTTAGTAATTCTTTCCTTTTGAACAGATTCATTCCCTTTTCCCAATATCCATTGTACCCTTGAGATCTTATTTACTCTTTCAGGATCTTACATTAAGGAGACAATATGATGTTTGCACATGTGAGTCTGATTTATTTCACTTACCAGTATAGTCTCTAGCTACATCCATATAATGATAAAACCCCAAATTTGTTCTCTTTTATAGCTGAATACTCCACATCTTCTTTATGTATGTATTATTTCTTGATGGGCATTTTGGTTGTTTCCAAGATTTAGCTTTGATAAATTATGCTGCTATGAACATGGGTGCACATAAATCACTATAGTGTGTTTTCAGTTCTTCTAGAAAAGTAGTCAGTAGGGGAAATTTGGCTTGAATGGGACCTCCAAGCCTAGCTTTCTGAGGAACCTCTGCACTGATTTCCATAGTGGTTGTACCAGTTTGCACTCTTACCTTCAGTAGAGGATTCTTTTTTTTTTTCCCCACATCTCCTCCAGTATTTTTTATTGGTTGACTTCTTGATAGCCATTCTTTTTGGGGTGAAATGGAATCTCAGTGTTGTTTTAATTTGAATTTCTCAAATGACCAATGATAGTGAACATTTTTTTCATTGATTTATTTGCCATTTTGTATTTCTTCCTCTGAGAAGTGTTGTATTCATCTCAGATGCCTGTTTTTGAACTGGGTCTTTGAGTTTGGGGGGTCTGATCTTTTTATGTTCTAGATAGAAGGCTTTTGTCAGAAGGGCAGTTAGCTGTAATTTTTTTTTCCAGTTTTTGGGTTTTCTTTTTACTCTGTTGGTGATTTCCATATATATATATATATATATATATATATATATATATATATATATATAATCTTTACAGTACAATATATGTCACACTGTAAAGATACTCCCAAAGAGAATTTCTAAAATTGCTTCAGAAAGGCAAGAACACTGAGATGAAGTGTTTGGAGCAAGGTGGATAATTCATGGAGATTAATAAGACATAAAGCAGTACGTCTTACTGTAGTAAATTTTATTTTCTTTTTATGTATTCATTTTAATGTATTTGTTATAGGGTCTCACTACACAGTTCAGACTCATAGTGATACCCTGTTTTCAAGTCTCCCTGGTGCTGGGATTACAGCCATGCACCACTACACCTGGCCTCTGTGGCTGGCTCAGAGCACCCAGGAGAAGCACCACCGTGGCATGTGATGGGGATTGAACCCTGGTCCCCTGTGCTTGCCTAAGCAGGCACTTAGTCTGCTGAGCTATCTTGCCATCTGTTAGTATAGTAAATTTTAAAAATATAAACTTTACCTCAATCACATCACATATGTAAAGACTTATTTTCAACTTTGATATTCAGTAACATAGTAAAACATATTCCTTTGGATATATAATACTACTACCTATAAGTACTAAGCATTAGAAATAATTGCTAATGGGTATAAAGAAGTTGAATCTGTGGTTTATCTTGTCATATATATAAATTGACTCTTTTTTTTTTTTTTGTTTTTGTTTTTGTTTTTTTGAGACAGGGTCTCGCTATGCAGTTGAGGCTGGCCTTGAGCTCACTTTTGTAGCCCAGGCTGGTCTCGAACTCGCACCAATCCTCCTGCCTCAGCCTCCCGAGTGCTGGGATTACAGGCGTGAGCCACCACGCCCGGCTTATAAATTGACTCTTTTGCAGCAGGACCCTGGGAAGCAAAGTTGTTTTATCATAATTCATGTCTTTTGGGTCTTGAAACAGCAGAAAACAGGGTAACTGAGTCCAATCTAGCACCTACAACCATCAAGATGACATCATACGTGCACATACCAATTGTCATTTTTTAAAGTAGAATGCTAATTAAGGACCTTGAGGAGTGTTACAGAGTTTTATGATCTGCTGATGTATTGTGGCATATATGTTGTATAATTATTTAAAGGAATGTTTATAAACAGGCACAATTTGCAGTGCATAGTTTCCATCAGAGATAAAGAAGTGTTTTGCTTACAGGCATAAAAGGAAGAGAATGTCTCCTGAACCTGATTGCCACATTGCTGGTACTACAGTTTCTTCGCTCCCAGTTGGAACAAGACAAAATAATCTTCAAATCCTTGATGAAATTGGATGACCCTTCCATTTCCAGGTGTGTATGAGTCAATTTTCTGTCACTGTGGCAAAAATAACTGAGAAAATCAACTTAAAGGAAGAAGGCTTTATTTCGGTTCATAGTGCCAGAAGTTTCAGTCTGTGGTCATCTGGCTCTGTAGTTCAGGGTCCTCTGGAGAGAGAGAGAGAGCATCATATCATCCAGAAAGCAAAAAGAAAGGGAAAGAAGAGGCCAGGGACAAAGTATCCTGTAAGGGCATGCCTCCAGTCCTGTGACATACTTCCTGCAACTGGAACCCACTTGCGAAATTTTGCTCCATTTTGCATAGCTCATTAATTGAAGAGACCATAAATAGATTAATCCAGTTATGAGCTTAGAACCCCTCTGATCCATTCACCTCTCAAAGGCCCACCTCTTAACACTGTTCCAGTGGGAACCAACACTTGAATGCATGAGCTTGTGGTGGAAATTTAAAATCCAAACCAAAGCTAGGTGTGGTGATAAACAACTTGTAATCTAAGTTCTGAGGCAAGTAGATTGTGAACTCAAAGCCAGCCTAGGCTACATGGCAAGAGTCTGTCTTCTCGGCTGCTCTGAAAGTCCAAATCGTAACACAGCAGCTTTAACTGTAATAATAAGCAACTAACAAAAGTAATAATAATAAAAAGCAACTCATAGTTTCAACAGTTTCTTAAATAAACCTTTCAAGAAGCTACATAAAATTATCTTATATATATATATTTTGTTTTGCAAGCACAAAGAAAATTTGTTCACCAGTGAGAGCTTGCCCACAGTTCCTGTGGTAGGCTGGTTTGATATGGCATTTTTGCCTCTGGCTACACAGGCTGTGGTCTCCGATACATTATGTGTAGCCTAACCGTGAACCCCAGCTGTCCTGGCTTCTAGTTTGATGCTACTGATGCAGGAAGAAAACTGATCTTTTAACCTGAAAAACACTTGGATGAGTTCCTGTTCTCTAAAACTGAAGAATGAATTTTAGGAATGAGATGGAGGTTTAGAATAGGAAATTTACTGGGAAAGAAAGCTTCTGTCCAAGAGGGGAAAAGAAGGGGGGCCCAAGTGGGTTGCCTGTGAAATTGTCTTTCTTTAGGGGTCTTATAGGGCAAAACCATGTGATAAGGGAGACCTAAGGTGAAACTAGAGGAACTTGCTTAGGTGGTCATGAGGTGGGACAAAGTCATGGTCGACCAATAAGATTACAGGCACCATTGTTCAGGTAAAATTGATTAAATTGGGAGCAAATAGGGAAGCAAGTCACATAGCAAGTGGGCATGGATACAGAATAAGGGTTCTTAATGTTGGGGTTTAGTTTCTGGCTCCTTTTGGTTTTTTTAGGGTGATTGATACTCATTTAGAGTATCAATCCCAGATACTTAACTTTAAGTGAGTGGGCAGCTGCATTTCTTTACTCTTTTGTTTTAAGGTCTGCCCCACAGGTAGGGTGCCTGTCTCTTGAAAAGCTGCATAGTGAAGTTGCTTTCTATATTGCCCTCGAGGGCCTGGCCCTATCTGACTGCCTATAATATTTCTATCTGATTTGGCTGCCTACACTATGATCTAATGTATCTTAGAAGAACCACCATATGATATAGTAGGTATTTCTATTTAGATATTTTCCTAAGTATTATAGCTATTAGAACAAGTGAGCTTTTTCTTTTCTTTTCTTTCTTTCTTTCTTTCTTTATTTATTGATGGAGTCTTGTTATGTTTCCCAGATTGGCCTCAACATTCTGGGCTCAGATAGATCCTATTACCTCAGCCTTCCTAATAGTGGACACTGTACAGCACCATGCCTGGCTTTAAAACTGTTCAACTATTCAACTGCAGTATTATAAAGCATTGAGTTACTCTTCTCTTATTGCTCAGACAAATATCTGACACTCAAAATGAGGTAAAGAAAGGTTTATTTAGCTCAGTTACTGGAGGTTTCAGTCCATATTTAGCTGGCTTAACTGCAGAGATGCACATGGCAGAAAACAACCTTTTATGGTGGCAGACAAGAGCAAGAGTGCAGGAAGAGAGCGCGCGGTAGCTCAAGCAGCTAACTTTTCTTCCTTTCTTACATTGAAATACAAATCACCTGCCCCAGGGGAGGTGCAGCATCCCTTTCCAAAATAATCAATTACAAATTCCAGAAGCTGCCCCATGACTGCATGAGGCTTTGGGGCGACACCTATACACAAACCATAACACAAGAGTTTAAAAAATGACAAAGGATGCTCTTGCTATATTACTACTGTGAGAGCAAACTATGTGGGCATGTTAGTAAGTAAAACATTTTTTAAGTAACTTGCTTATTGCATAATTTAATTTTTTAAATTTAATTTTATTTGAAAAGTAAGAACAAAAATGTGAAACAAAGCAGGGCAACATACAGTAATACATACAGATTTTCAAAGTATTAATAGCTGATTAACAATGGTTGATACATTATCTTTTTTGTCATCAAGTGTTGCATAATATAATTTTTTTCTATATAACAATATAGTAGTATATTACATGAGAGTCTATCAGGAAAGTTTTCTTACCAATGAGACATTTGATTATAAAGCTATACCGCATCTGTAATCCTACCTGAAGCAGAAGGATCCCAAATTAAAGCCCAGTACTCAGTGGTGAAATTAAACCTTGTTTAAAATTTAAGGGGTGTGTGTGTGTGTGTGTGTGTGTGTGTGTGTGTGTGTGTGTGTGTGTGTGTGTTGAAGATGTACCTCATTGTCAAGGCCTTGGGCTAAATTCCCAGTACCAGCAACAAAATGGAATGTAAAAACCTCTGAGGAGATAAAATAATGAAATAATTTTATCAAAGATAATAAAATAGCATACAGCATCTGTTACTTGAGTGCATCCTTAGAGGAGTGAGTGTAATAAAAACCCAAGATAGTTTAGGAAATTACATGCTTTCCAGCAAATATATGTGATTTTATTTTTTAATTTTTCTTTCTTCTTTCTTCCTCCCGTCTATCTTTCTTTCCTTTCTTTTGTCTTTTATTTTTTTGGGGGGGCATTGGTAGTTCTGGGGGCAAAACTGAGGGTCTTGCATAGGCTAAGAAGTTCTCTATCAGTAAGCTATAACCTTAGCCCTTTTTTGTGAATTTTTAAAGAGCACTGAATATGATGGCTTGTGTCTAGCTGTTCCCTGGAAGCCTCATGCAGTCAGGAATGGGGCTTTTCACAGATGGATGGCTAGATCTAGAGTGTGTGATGTTGGGATCAGGAATGTGTATAAGTGAATCACTGATTGGCTTGGCACAGTTCTGGAAGTGTGCAGTGGGCAGGCCTATGCTAGCTAAGAAACAGAAAAGAGGCTGCTGCTGTCACTTGCTGCTTTTACTGCCTTCTGCCTAACACGGACTGTTTCTCCTCTGTGATGCCTCTCTACTAAGCTACCCTGCCTGGGAACCACCTGATTGTGGTCAGAAACCTGTACAAACTATGAGCCAAAATAATCACCTTTCTTCATTGGGTGTTGGGTATTTTGTCTCAGCAATGAGCGAAGTAACTAAGACCCTCTTTTGTTAAGTGTATTAAGTGTTATAAAAAGCCAGGCAAAGCCAGGTGTGGTAATGCAGAATTGGAATCCCGTCACTTGGGAGGTCAAAGCAGGAGTATTGCTGCAAGTTCAAGCGCACTCTGTCTCACAAAACAAAATAAAAAGTAACACATGGTAATACACTCCTGTAACCTGAGCACTCTTAGAAGGTGAGGCAGGCGGATTGGAAATTGGAGTCCAGGCTGAGCTACTTAGTAAACTCACTGAGACCAAGTCTCAATACATAAAATGGGACAGAGAATGTAGCCTATTGTGAAGGTCCTGGGTTCAATCCCTCATACCAAGAAGAAGAAACCCAAGCAATTAAGGCCAACTAGAATAAGGAAAGGCCCACTAAATTAGTCATTACTTAGTAACTATATATTAATAATTATTGGAAAACATCATACTTATAGCCATTGTCAGTATTTAGTGTCCTCATTCAATTTAATATTCATTGAGTAATGACTCTGTCCAATCATTAAGTATGTTAAATTTATGAGTTTTATTAATCTCCACAAGAAACCATCAAACCCTACTTTATTATAACTAAGGAAGCAGAGCCTCACAGTGTTGAAGAAAAGCTGCACATCTCATGGTTCAGTGAGGACATGCACCCAGCTCTTCACATGGTACAGCATGATGGCCGTTGGCTTATTCACAGGAAAAACTGGGAAAAATGGAGTGAAATTTTAAAATTTTGTGTGTCACTATACAATTTCTTGCAGATGTTGTGTGCTGCTACATCTTAACCAGCTAGTTCTACCAAATGCCAAAACAAATCAGGAAGTAGCTGGTTAACATTAATGAGAGATATTGGAACTTTTGTTAGTCTTAGATAGACTTAAATATTTGAATCATGAAATTCAACATTGAACTTGGGAACACAAACTTGACATTTTTATGTTATACACATTTTACTACAGAGTTGCTTTTGCATGACACAGCAAAAAGTAGATGCCATTTCCTTGGATGACTTTTCAGTGTTCTCTGAGTAACTCAGCAATTTGAAAGTTTCTAGTACAGTAAGAGGTGAGAGAAACAGGCCTCATTTGTGAAACAGTATTTCAAGTTTGTGCTTGAAAAATGGGTAACAACAATGAAAAGCCCAGGACCTGACAAATTCACTATTAAATTTTATAAGAAATTTATGTTCCCCTCCTCTTACAAGAAATTTAGAGAAGAACTAATGCCACTAATGTTGAAACTTTTTTTTTTTTTTTTTTCCAATGTGGAAGCTCTTTAATGAAATTGAAAGGGAGGCAGTATTTTCAAAGACATTCCTGGAAACAAAACCAGAGAAGGACCCAACCTAAACAAAACAGAAAAAGAACATAAATGCAAAAATCCTCAATAAAACCCCTGCAAACAGAATGTAGCAAATCATCAAGGTTATGCACCAGGACCAAGTAGGATTCATCCCAGGGAAGCAGGGATGATTCAACATACACAAATCAATATATGTAATATGCTATATTAACAGAACTAATGACAAAAATAACACAGTTATCTCAATGCAGAGAAAGCATTTAACAAAGTCCCAACACTTGTTCATGATAAACAAACTTTGTGGAAAATAGAAATAGATGGCCTTTAACTCTGATAAAAAACCATCTGTGATAACCCAACAATTAATATCACACTAAAAGGTCAAAAATTGAAAGGTCTCACTCTATCACCAGGACCAAGACAGGGATGTCTACTGTAACCATTCCTATTTAATAGTTTTGGAAACATTAGCCAGAACAATTAGACAAGAGAAAGAAATAAGATGAATAAGGATAAGAAACTAGGAAGTTAGGTTTTCACTATTTGCAGTTGACATGACAGTCCACATAGAAGACCTGCCCCAAATATTTCATCAAAAGACTTCTAGATTTAAAACCCAAATTCAGAAAGATAGCTAGGTACAAAGTCATCACTCCAAAAATCAGCCTTACTGTGCACTGAGATAGAAATTAGGGAAGCAAGATACCTTTTACAGTAGCATGAAAGAACTGAAATACCTAGGATTTAGTCTAACAGGAAGTAAAAGACCTTTACATTGAAAACTACACTATGAGAAAAAAGGAGATCTGGCACCACAGGCCATGCCAGCCCCACCCCTGGAGCATTGAACCTGTGTTGGAGTCTGGGTGTGATGGCATGTGCCAGTAATCCCAGCAGTAGGGAGGCAGAAATCAGGAGGATCACTGTGAGTCCAAGACATGTAGTAAGACCCTGCACCAGAAAAAAAGAAAAGATCAAAGAGGATATCAGAAAATGGAATGATTGATTGGGCTCAGGTAGATAGTTCTGTGGCACAAGTGCCTGCCTGGCAAATGAGAGAGAGAGAGAGAGAGAGAGAGAGAGAGAGAGAGAGAGAGAGAGAGAGAGGAGAGAATGGAATGATATGAAAAACAACCAATATAGTAAAAATGGCCATGCTTCCAAAATTGTTATACAGATTTAATGCAGCCCAGATCAAAATACCAATAGCATATCACACAGAATTAGAGAAAACTGTCCTAAAATTAATTTGAACCTACAAGAGACCTCAAATAGCAAAAGCAACCAAGGCTGAAAAAGGCAAGTCAAGGAGCATCACAATTGCTATAAAGGTACTATGATAAACACAGCATGGTACTGGAAAAACAAAACAAAGCAAAAAGACTCCAGGATCTAGGGAACAGATAGAAGATGCAGAAATAATTCCAAATACACTTAGCTACTTTGACAGAGAAGCCAAACATTTTCACTGCAAGCAAGATCACCTCTTTAATATATGGTGCTGGCAAAGCTGGTTTTCCACATGCCAGCAGTTTAATGTAGATTAAAACTACATTGTTGTCTTTCACATGGCAGTAAACTAAAATCAAAATGGAAATGGAGAAGTGTTTTGGCAGCTGTTTGACAAAGGCCTAATATCTAATCTCTAGAATATATAGAGAACTCAAAAATATTGAACCTCCCAAACATAAACCTAATTCAAAAATGGGCATCCAAAATGAATAAACACTTAGACAAAAAAGTAGAAATGGCAAGTAAATATATGAAAAAATGATTAGCATCACTGGTCAGTTGAGAGATATAAAGGAAAACAACTCCGAGATTCCTTCTCACTCCAGAAACAATACCTGTTACCAATAAATCAACCAGTAGCTGGACATGATGGCATAAACCTATAATCACCGTACTTGGGAAGCTGAAGCAGGAGGATTAGCATGAGTTCAAGGCAATCCTGGATTCCATAGGGGTTGAAGGCTAGTCTGAACTGCATAGCAAGATCCTATGAAAATAGTAAAAAATGGTTTAAAAAGTAAAAATCAATAAGCATAAAAGATAGAATTTAAGAAAGACAGATAAGTGGTGGTAGACCTTATCATAGGTCTGCCTTTCATAGGTCAAACACCTTCACTGAAAGAAAGCCTGTTTAATAAATGCTCAATTGAGAAATGTAAATTAAAATAGTGATTAGATTCACTACTTGGGAAGCTGAAGCAGGAGGATTAGCATGAGTTCAAGGCAATCCTGGATTCCATAGGGGTTGAAGGCTAGTCTGAACTGCATAGCAAGATCCTATGAAAATAGTAAAAAACGGTTTAAAAAGTAAAAATCAATAAGCATAAAAGATAGAATTTAAGAAAGACAGATAAGTGGTGGTAGACCTTATCATAGGTCTGCCTTTCATAGGTCAAACGCCTTCACTGAAAGAAAGCCTGTTTAATAAATGCTCAATTGAGAAATGTAAATTAAAATAGTGATGAGATTCCATCTTACTCCACAAGGAATGCTTACTTTCAAGAAATTAACAACAAATGCTGATGCCGGGCGTGGTGGCTCACGCCTGTAATCCCAGCACTAGGCTGAGGCAGGAGGATCGTTGTGAGTTCGAGACCAGCCTGGGCTACAAAAGTGAGCTCAAAGCCAGCCTGAACTGCACAGTGAGACCCTGTCTCAAAAACAACAACAACAACAACAACAACAAATGCTGGTAAAGCTATGAGGAAAAAGGAACATTTCTCCCTGTTGGTTGAAGTATATTGTTATAACCACTGTGGAAATCACTATGGGGATTCCTTTAAAAACTAAAATTAGGGGCTGGGAAGTTAGCTCAGTAGAATAAGTGCTTGCTTGGCAAGCATAAGGGCCTGAGTTCAACCCCTGGTTCCAAAAAAAACCAAAACAACAACAACAACAATAAAAACCCCTAAAATTAGAGGTTCTTTTGAACTCTGCTATTTCACTTCTTGTTATCTTTTCAAAGAAGTAAAAACATCATACCACAATGATATATGCACAGTCATGTTTAGAGTGACACAGTTTGTAATATCTAAATCTTGGAAGTAGTCCTTAGGCCCATTAACTAGTGAATTGTTAAGCAATGTTTTTTCTTTTTGAAAATGTGTTTTTTTTTTCTTTTATACAATGGATTACCACTCTGCCACAAAGAAAGATAAGCTTGAGACATTTGTACCTACATGGATACACTTTGAGACCACACTCTTAAGTGAAATAAGTCAGGCACCCATATTTAAACACCTCATTGTTTCTCTGGTGTGAGAAATCAAAAGTGTAAATAAGTACCAAAATATAGGTAGATCTTGGGAAATGGAAAGGAAATTTTCCAATGGAGTGGGGACTAAGGGAGGGAAAAGGGGACAAGGAAGGAAGAGACAAGGAGGGAAAAACGTGAATAGGGGGAAAAAATGGAAACAAAGCTTTTGTAAATAAGGGGAAGCTAGATTAGAGGAGTAAGGAGGAAAAACAACTAAGGTATGTCACATACATGCACAGATTCCCTATGATGAATATCATCATTAAGTATGTTGAAAATGTATCAACGAAATAAAAACTAAATTTTTTTTTAAATAGCCAGGAGAAGCTTGAGTCCTGCAGGCAGCGAAGGCAGCAGGGAGGTGATAGGTCATAGACTTGAAAGTATTTTACACATGCTCAGATCTCTGTTGGAAGAACTTTCTCAATATGTCAGGTGAATTGCTTTTGTTAAATATCTTTATCTCTGACAATTATTTTGTTTTACATAATGTGATGAGCTTGATGACACATTATAGTTTGTATGTGCCTATATTCTAAAATCAGTGGAAACATTTATCTTTTCTCCATCTAGGGATATCCCCTGGGACTTTGAGGCAGTAAAGAAAGCAAGTGAATGGGTCAGAAGAATGGAGGGACGGTATCCATCCATCTGTAAGCGGCTGGAGCTGGGTGAAAATTGGGACGTGGCCACTAAGCACCTCCTGGGAGTTCAGCCCCCAGCCTACACTTCTCTGCACAGAGTTCTGTGTTCTAGTCATGCCTGAATTCAATGAAGTTATCTTTTAAACTTTTCTCATGCTTCTGTATCAAAATATAATCAAATATTACTAGGCATATAATATAATGACATTTACTTATGATTTTATTCAGTGCATTTACTATAAGGTAAATGGAAGGAGAATTGATTATTTTAATAACTAACAATAAAATGAAAATTGCAATATTGAATATATTGTGTTTCAATGTTTTAAGGTGCTGAGAGATGTCTGATACTCCTGGGGCCATAACTACTTCTTTCAGGAGCCTGGTGGGGAACTTGTTGGCTGGGAAGGAGCTGGGTATTTCACTGGTGGTAGGCCCCAGGCCTTGGACACCACTATGGGCCTCAATGTACCTCCTCCTGATTGTGCCTTCTCTGTCTGCAAATCCCTTGATGCATGGCTTGCTACTTAAGAGAAATGTGAAGTGTAAAGCAGGTCTTCAGTAGTTCTTCCTTTACTGTGAACATCTAAAACCTTGTTGCCAAACTCAGAGCAATCTAGAGTTTTGTGTTTTATGTTTAGGTGTATGATTTTTGGAGAACAACTGTGACTGAGTCTCACTGTATTTTTTTTTTTTTTTTTTTTTGCTTTGTCTCCCAAAAAGTGAATGGGGCCCATCTATGATTCATTTTGAGTTGCAGTTTATAAAAGAAGATCAGTTACAACCTTCTTCCACTGCAGACCCCTTCCACAAGGGTAGAGGCAGAGTGTTATTTCACAGTAGTTGCAGCAAAGGCCTGTGACATGTTGGCCCCATCAGAAAGCAGACACAGCAGATGTACACAGCTGAGTTACTCATATGGTGTGCACCAGCCAGTATTTTCCTTACACACCAGAATGCTATGTAAGGTCTAGTTCTGAAAACATATTCCTGACTCAGAATTTGAGATAGACATTGCACGTTGGCCTTCTGTGTTGATCTTCAGAATTTGATTCTGCCTTGCTCTCCAGCTAGAGTGATATGAAGATAAGGAATGAAAATGAAGCTCAACCTCTACTTCTCTTGCACTTACACTGGACTCCCCTTACCTCACAACAAGCAAACCATGTTGGTCCAGCAGTGCTAGCCAGGAGGCCCCTGCCTCAGCTCAATTCTAACACTACTAGGAGATAACATCAGACCACGTGAAGTTGAGGACTTGATCCTCAGGATTCCACAGTTCAGAGGCCAATTCAATGCCCAATGTTATTTTATCTACACTTCTCAATGACTGGTATATATTAGGTTTCCCACAATGCCTTTCTGGGCTCAACTAATTTGTTAGAGTAGCACATAGAGCTCAGTTATGGTTACTAGTTTATTAATTTACTGAATCATAGAGTCCTAGGCTGGGGGTGTGGGCACCTGGCTTTAGAAAGTCTCAACATAGCAGACTTCTTGCTCCAAAAAACAAAACAATTTACCTGAAGGAATCCAGGTACCTGGCCCATCCCCTACTTGGCAAGACCACCAGCTAGCCTGGAGGTGCTCAGAACTCTGGATAACTAGCTTGGCCAGAGGAATCAAGAGGAACTATGGATAACTAACCTGGCCCATCCCACTATATGAAGTGGAGCACCTAGAATCTGACAATTGACCTGGCCAGAGGAACACAGCATAAGTCTACTGTAACAAGAGGAAAAATTTTGCTTAAAAACTCTCAGTTTATAATTTGTTCTGTTATATAGCTATGCATTTGCTTCTATGGTCTAACATAAAAAACAAACAAACAAGCAAACAAAACCAAAAAAATCCAGACATTAGTTACCAAAGATTTTAAACTGCTAAATTTGCTTGATGTTATCATTATTGCTAATTGTACAACTGTAGCTAGGATATCCTATCTATTTTAACTATTTGTTCTCACTTTGGTAGCAATATTAGAAAGCACTAGGGTAGGGCCTGGCAGGATGGCTCAGTGGTCTAGAGCGGCTGCAGGGACCACAGTTTGATCCCCGGCACCACATGCTGCGCCAGCCCTACCCTCAGGGCAGGCTGAGCCGGCCATAAATAAGTAAGTAAATAAATAAACAAACAAAAGTTCTGAAACAAGAAAAAAAAATAAAAAAGAAAGCACTGGGGTAATAACCTCATCACAACCCTACATCTGAAGACAGTGGACAGTTCCAAACAGCAAATATCCCACTCTCAATTGGGAAGGCAGGATCTTGGGACAGATACAGATCCAGATTTTCTGTTACACAGAATATATTCCTGAAGAACAGGATTTTTCTGGAGTAGCCTTATAGCTACCTACCATGAAAATTTCATGAAAATTATCATAGAAATCGAAATGAGTTGTTTTTGAAATAGAAAATGGCAAGACATGAGCAAAATGAAATTTTAAGACCCTAGCCCACTCAGAACAAGTCCAGAAGACATCAACATAGAAAAATTGGAAGTCACACACCTGAAATCTCTGAAATGATTGCATTTCAAGTAAAGAAACAACTCCAGGCAGATATACAGGAAATCAGATTAGAAATAATATCTCAGGTAACACAGACAGACATACAGACAGACAGAAATGATAATAATGGAAGAACTTCTGAGCATTTCTAAAGAGGATATTAATTTAAAAAAAAATAGAAGATCAGAGAAAAATAATAGAAAACTTAAATGAACAATACAGGAAAAAGTTAGACTGCATGAAAGAGATATCCAGGAAATTAAAAGGTCCTTTATGGCTCACGCCTGTAATCCCAGCACTCGGGAGGCTGAGGCAGGAGGATTGGTGCGAGTTCGAGACCAGCCTGGGCTACAACAGTGAGCTCAAGGCCAGCCTCAACTGCATAGCGAGACCCTGTCTCAAAAAGACAAAAAAAAAAAAAAAAAAAAAGAGGTGGAAAAGCTTTTAATGAAACTGAAGATAGGGCCAACCTGTTAGCTCAGTAGACTGAAGCACCTGCTCAGGCAGAGCACAGCAGCTGAGGTTAAATCCCCAGCATGCTGTTCAGGCTCCACCCATGGGGTGCACTGAAATGGCAGTTTAGAGTAGGCATGGTGGCACACACCTGTAATCCCAGCACTTCGGAGGCTGAAAACAAGAGAATTACTATGAGTCCAATCTACATAGTGAGATACTGTAGGCCCTGTCCTAAATACAGAAAAAGCAAACAAACAAGCAAAAACCTGAAGAAAGACTTTCCAGTCTTAAAAACATTATTGCAGGTAGTGATCAAGAAATGAAAAATCACTTTTAAAAAACAAGAAACCAGGAAATAATAATTCAGGAGCAACAAGATGATGCAAAGATGAACAGCATAGGACTGGTAGGTATAAATGAAAAAGAAAGACTATTTGCAGAAGTAATAGCACAAAACTTACCAGCATGGAAAAAGAGTCTAACATACAGTTAAGTGAGGCATTTAAGTACAATTAGCAAAATTGTACAATCAGCCAAAATAAATTTGTATCTAAACATATAATAATCAAGATCCCAGAAATTCAGCAATATATTAGCAGCTCTTAACTAAAACAAAGAGTTCACCTACAATGGATGCCCATCAAAATCATGGCAGATTTTTCATCATCAAGTCAAGAAGAGCTTGGAATAAAAAATAAAGTATCTTAAGTCTTTAAAGGAAACAACTTTCAACTCAGATTAATGTACCCTGCAAAACTATCTTTCAAAAATAATGGAAAGGTAAAATACTTCCTTGACAAAACAACAACAACAACAAAAAACCCAAAGAAACCCATGACCACCAAATGAACCATGCGAAGAATACTGAAAGACATTCTACATGCAAAGAATACTGAAAGACAATCTAGAAAGAATGAAAAATGACCACAACTTCAAGAACAACAGAAAGGAACCACCACACAGAGCAAATGATTAAACAGAGGTGAGGGAACTTATAGTAGGAAAAAAAGCCAATACATGTCAGTTATAGCCATCAAGGTAAATGGCCTCAATTCGCCAATTAAATAAGCCTGCGCAATGGGTCAAGACATAAAACCTAACTATGTGATTTATATGAGAAATACATTGAACTCAAAAGGAAATTCATAGGCTGAAAGTCAAATGATGGAAAACAATACTTCATGCACCAGGAATGCAGAAAAAAGCAGGGGTAGCTGTACTATTTGTAAACAGTGTGAATTTCAAACCAAGAATGATAAGCAGAGCCTTCCTACCAGAGTTTGCTGATTCTGGGCCACCCTCTTCATCTTGAAGACAATTGGGGAGACTTAGCAGCCCTTGCCTGACACCTCACCCGTCCTGCTGGAGTCTGCTGAGTCTAGCCTCCGCTGTTACTCTGAAGACCACCGGAGAGATGTGGTAGGCTAACACCACTACACCTTTCCTGCTGGAGTTTGCTGATTCTGATCATCTGCTCCCCGCTTTCTCTGAAAACTGTTAGGGAAACTTGACAATACTAGCCCAGCCTTCTCAGCCTTCCCACCAGGGATTGCTGAGTCCAGCCACTCCTACTAACTCTGAAGACTTCCAGAGAGGCTGAGTAAAAAAGTCCCAGCCCCTACAGCCTTCCTGCTAGAGTTTTCTGAGGATAGATACCCCTGCTTGCCTTGAAGACCACTGGGGAGTTGTGACTACCACAGTGACCCTCAGGAGCGAAGTGGAACACTACCCTGTGCCAATTCACCAGCGAGAAAATATTTCACACCTTCAGCCGACACTCATCATTGAATCCTTCCTGAACTGCAGCTTGTCTCCCCTCTACTTAATGATGTAGAAACTGCATTGAACCCCATACAGCACGAACTCTGATCAGCCTACCCTGCCTTCCAACTCTCTGGAGATCTTTGCTCTGCTTGCCTAACACTATTGCAACACATGACAAAAGGAAGGAACAACAGGCAATCTCAGACCTCTAGCTAACTGAAAACAAGTCCAGGAGACAAGCTCTTAAAAGAACTTGGAAGTCACACACCTAAGTTTCTGAAATTATAACAATGGAAGTAAAAAATCAACTTTGGGCTGGGGAGATAACTGAGTAGAATAAGCACTTGCCTGGCAAGCTCAAGGAAAGAAAGACAGAAGGAAAGAAAAAGAAGTTCATCAGACTATGGAGAAAATCAGATCAGAAATAATCTTTCAGGTAAAAAGAGAAATTACAACAGTCATGAAAGAATTGTCTGATACACATAAAGAAGACACAGATTTAACAAATAGAAGGATATTATGGAAACATTGAATGAACAATATAATAAATAACTAGAATGCATGAAACAGACTCAAACAGATATCCAGGACATCAACAATTCCATTGAAAACTGACAAAACCTGTTGAATAATACAGAAGATAAATTTCATACCTTAAAGATAGCATTGTATTTAGTGAACATGAAAAGAAACGTCTCTTAGAAATAATGAGATATGAGAAAATAACAATAGAACAGCAGCAAGGCGTTGTTAAGTAAAATAATATGAGACTCATAGGTATCAGTGAAACAGCTGAAGATAACACACAAAATAAGTGTTTGCAGAAGTAGTAGTAGAAAATTTCACAAGCATGGGAAAAGAATGTGATGCACAACTAACAAGTATATAGAACTCTAGCTAGCCATAGACAAAATAAATTGTCATGCAGGCACACTATCAAGATACCAGAAATTGAGCAAAAGAACAGATTTTTTCTTTCTTTCTTTTTTTGTGTTACTGGGAATTGAACTCAGGACCCTGAAATTGCCAGGTAGGTGCTTATTCTACTAAGCTATCTCCCCAGCCTCAAAAGAATAGAATATTAAAAACCACTGAAAGAAACAGATTACATATACTAGAAAGTCCATGAGAATCGCAGCAGATTTCTCAACACATACCATCAAATTGAAGATAGTTTGGAGTGACACATCTGAGGTCCTGAAAGAAAGCTTTCAACCCAGACATATGTATCCTACAAAGCTATCTCAATTTTAAAGGGGAAATTAAATTCTTCCATGATAGCAACTAAAAAAAAATTCCTGACCACCAAACGAACCTTACAAAGAATACCAACAAAATGCTTCCATCTTATGGGGCCAAAACCAATGCCTGGCTGAGAGCAGCTAGCACTGAGGTCTCTGGCCAGTGTCAGTTCCACACATCTACAAGCATGGAGAATATCTTTACAAACCTCTTCAAGGGGCTTCTTGGCAAAAAAAAAAAAAAAAAAGAAAAAAAGAAATGCACATTCTCTTAGTGTGTTTGGATGCTGCTGGAAAGACGATGATTCTTTATAGACTGAAGCTTGGCGAAGTTCTGATCATCATTCCTACCATAGGTTTCAATGTGGAAACTGTGGAATGCAAGAATATCAACTTCACCATGTGGGATGTGAGTGGTCAAGACGAGATCTGACCACTGTGGTGCCACTACCTCCAGACCACCCAAGGCTTGATCTTTGTGGTGGACAGCAATGACAGAGAGTGTGTGAATGAGGCCTATGAAGAACTCATGAGGATGCTCACTGAGGACAAACTCAGGGACACCATGCTCCTCATGTTTGTCAACACTCAGGACCTCCCCGATGCCATGAATGCAGCTAAAAT
>PVJA010011452.1:16403-54927 GCA_004027025.1 Myocastor coypus
TTTTTTTTTTTTTTTTTTTTTTTTTTTTTTTTTTTTTTTGGTGGGACCAGGGTTCGAACTCACAACCTTGCACTTGCCCAGCAGGCACTTGTGCCTCAGAGCTATCTCCCCAGCCCCAGTGCTCACAAATCTTAAAACCAAAAGTAGACCTTCTTCCTCACACGTGCTAGGGATGAAGGCCCAGACCCCATGCTCACTAAATGAGCTCTCAGCACTCAGCTCTGCCCCAACCCTCTCAACATTTGACTGGAAATAAGATCTAGTCACAGGTATCACCTTGCGTGTGGAAATTCATAGATTTTTTGCTATGAGTTGATCTTGAAAAGTGTGTCTCCTAGTCATACTTATTGCCCTCAAATACCCATACTGCTGTGGGATCCTTGGGGTAGAGCTGCTCCAGCCCTGCCTGCTGTCCTCAGCAGCTACCCTCCCTTTGCTCTGGAATGAGAGATTGGATTTGAATCCCACCCCTGCCTCCCTGCATAACTGACAGCAAGCTACATCATCTCAGGCCTCTTTTTTAAAGTCACCAAACAGTAGTGGCTGTCCTATGGGTGTGGGTTGTCAGGGTTTTATTGGAGGGGGAAGAACATTTTTTGTTTTTTGTTTTTTATGACAGTCGAATAAAGTGATTCATGTATGGTACTGTGCCCAGCAGACAGAATGGAACACTCACTACTCTTGCCTCCCACTGTAAGGAGACTTACCTTCCCTCATATGCATTCCTTCTCTCCCCAGTGGAATTTTCAGTGCACATTGGAGCACAGAATAAAACAAAACATTTCTAAGTCTGTGGCTCATTGTGGCCAAGATTGAATTCTAGCTTAGTTGGCAGGGGAAGAGAATTACTGATTGGATTTCTACTGAGAAGTTTCCCCTCCATTCCTGCAGCTTGATTGGGTCCAGCTTAGACTGCAGGCCAGAGTTGTGTAAAGGAAACATGAACATGTCGTTAAAGGTACTACTACTAACTAGAGAGCACTGATAATGCAAGATTTCATCACTCACAACAGCTTTACTTGGGAGCTTTTTAGAAACAAAATCTTAGGTCTCTCCCCAAAGTGATTGAGTATATTTTAGCAAGATGACACCCATGTGATTTTAGGCCTATTAAAATTTGAAAAGTATTGTCCTAACCAACACAGCAGGAATGAATCCACTGGTCATCATTAGAGCAAAGAAGTGCCAGTGACTGGCGCTTCCACCACCCCTCCCAAGCTTCTTTCCCATCAGCCTCCTGGGAGGCTATACTTGGAGAGAAATTTTGGGCTTTGTTGGTGCTTGTGGCTTAAGCCAACTTCCGCACCCCATTGTGCTCATAAGAGGCTCTGGTTGCTCATATCTCCATAGCAACTGCAGGAAACAGTGGTCGATGTCTCTGTGCACTGCTGGCTGAGTAGTTGGCCACAGAATAATCCAGAAGTGTGAGGTCTTGAAGGTTTCTAACTGCCCCAGTGGCACATGGACTTGTGCTAACCCCCTCATCCACTGACATGCTCCAGGTGACACCCGGATGGCTAAGCAGCCCTGTTGCATTGTTTCACCTTCAGGCTGTGTGTGGATTAGCTGCTAAAAGCTCAGCCAGCCATGGCAGAACCTGCCCATGTTGAGGCTTTGCAGAATGCCTCTGGAAAACAGCCAAGTAGACCTGCTCAAAGCTGACGCATAGATGTCAAGCCATGCAGTGCAGATGATGTAAAATATCTTTTTTCAATTTGCCATTGAAAAACTTGGTAGCCACATAATATAGCACTGTGAAATGAGATACTGGATAGAAACCTCTTCAAGATGCCTCTCCAGGGCCAGAGATTTACTCAGTGGTGCATCACCTGCATGGCAAGCATGAGGTCCTGAGCTTGATTCCTGGTACCAAAAAAAAAGATGCATTTCCAGGGTCTGGGGACATAGCTCAGTGGTCTAAGCACCTGCCTAGCAAGCACAAGGACCAGGTTCAAACTCCAGTACCATATGCCATGCCAGCCCCAGGAACCAAGTCAGCCATCAAAACCAGGCATGGTGGCACATGCCTATAATGCCAGCACTGGAAAAGCTAAGGAATAAGGATCACTATGAGTCAACTGTGTAGTGAGAACCTGTGCCAAATAAATAAATAAATAAGAAAGAAAAAAAAACCAGATGCATCTGCAAAGATTTTGATAGGTTTTCCGCGGTGTCGCAGCCGGGAAACAGGCAGAAGGAAAAGAGAAAGGGCTTTATTCTCCTGGAGGACATGGACAGAATTCGGGAAAGATGAGGAATTCTCTGAATTGGAACAAAGGGAGGCTGAGGCTTTTATGACCTTTCACCAGGGGTGGGATTTGAGGAGGATGTTTAGATTTACCTGAGGAGCTGATTGGGGCCTTCACAGAGGTGGCGGGACAAGTGGAAGGAAATTGGACCCTGGGCTGAGTTGGAGAAGAAGGGGGAGGTGGTCTTTGGGAAGATAAGCTGTTGTTTTAAGGGCTTCAGCCATATTAGATGACCACCATAACGATTCAGCAATTAATACTAGGGCCAGAACCTATCAGATTTAACCCGGATCTTTCCTGCAGCTTAGAACTACTGACTCTGGCTTTGGTTGTAGTGGAAACATCTGGTCAGTACCCTAAGGATAACCCTTCATCTTTCTGATGATGGTGATTAAATTACTCATCACCTTCCCAGAAGACTGAAGATTATGTCAGCACAGTGCCTACCGCTCCCTAGAGATAAACCTTGCGTGATAATAGTTTGCTATTAATCTGTCTTCATAGGAGGCAGGAAGTTCAGTTAAAGAGCTGACATATACTCCAGTCTACACCTTCCACTTACCAATTCTAAGTAACTGCTACTCTTTGGGATTATAGGCTGGCAGGTTTTTATTTCTAAAGGCAAAAGAAGGCATCAGGAAGTGACCAAAACTTACAACAGTGCAGTTCTTGACTGCAAAACAGGCACTTGACTCATCATAGCAGACCAGAGAGATGTAGGTTATTCCCATTTTACAGATGAAATAAACAGGCAGTTTACCCATGGGGCCCAGCGGGATGGTTCAGTGGTCTAAAGCGCCTGCTTACGAAACCTTGGGCGGCTTCAGGGACCAAGGTTCGATCCGCGGCACCACATGCTGCGCCAGCCCTGCCCTCAGGGCAGGCTGAGCCGGCCATAAAAATGATTGAATAAACAAACAAAGGTTCTGAAGCAAGAAAAAAATAAATAAATTTAAAAAAAAAAAGAAATAAACAGGCAGTTTACCCATTCACCCATCCGGCAGGAGAGGGACACTACTAAGTCAACATACAGCTTTTGCTGTTTTGTCAGCAATTCCAAAAGGTATTTTGAAATCAGTGTTGACATCTGGTTACATAAATATGCCCTAGGCCAAGATTTTCCTTCATTACCAGAAGTATTTAGTGTGTCTCAACATCTGTCCTTGGAGTTACAACTTGTTTCCTCTGTTAGGCTGTTGCCTGTCATGAAAGGGTAGTCCTCCCAAGGTAATGTAATTGCTTTCCCTCTGTAAGTGTTAAAGGCACCACCATCTTTACTCATGGTCACTTGCTCAGAAATGAAAAAGCTCTTTCTCAGCTGTTTTATGTAGTCAGTGTGGTGCTGAGGAGTGACATTCAACAGATCCAGAAAGGTGAGTGCAGGAAAACCCTAACATTTGCTGGGCCCTCCAGGCAAATGTGACTTTTCCTCCCAGCCTGGCATTTCAGACATGGATTGTCAGGCTGTTAGCTATCCAGACAGCACGAGGCGCCTGGGCAGTCCTGACCTTTGTTGTCATTGGCCTGGGTTGCTATTGCCCTTTTTTTTTTTTTTTCTGTTGATGGCCCAGTCACTGTACTCACCATCTAGGCCACGACAAGAAATCAAGTATCTGTGGTCTGTGGGGAGGAAGCCAATGGTTACACTGGGAAAAGAAAAAAAAAGAAGAAGAGTGTTGAGGAAACTTGCATTCTCACTCCTGTGAGGCCAAAGTAACTTTGCATCTCAGAGCCTACAGTGTGTGTGTGGCCTTTTCATTGTGATTTGCTCTAGTGCCAGTTGGAGGAAGTAAATTTTAATCAAACCATGAATTGTCATTTGAGACAACTTTGCATCTTCAGTGAGTCACAGTGAGTAAATACTTTTGCAAGATAATAAAATTCACATAGAGTCAATATTAACAGGACAATCTTCTCACTTACCAGGACTAAAATTTCAGTCAGCGGCAACCAGGCAAGACAGCTGAGGGAAAGTCAGGCGTGGTGGTGCACGCCTGTAATTCCAGCACTTGGTAGGCTGAGGCAGGAGGATCAGTGCGAGTTCAAGAGCAGCCTGGGCTACAAAAGTGAGCTCAAGGCCAGCCTGAGCTGCATAGTGAGACCCTGTTTCAAAAAAGACAAAAAGAAAAAAAAAAAAAAAAAAAAAAAAAAAAAAAAAAAAAAGACAGCTGAGGGAGAAATAAGAAACTCAGAGTAAGTCAGGAAAGGGGTGAGAATGTTTGAACATACTGTAAGCAGTTATTCTATTATTTAAGGAACAGTATTAGCCCAATGACACATACTAAGTATGGCCTCAGTTATTCCATTGGCCAAAACTAAAGACATAGCAAATAACATGTGTGTTCAATTGTAGTACGTTAGGAAGTTTTGAAGTTGTTCTGATGAACGTGATTAGAGGTATCAAATGAACACAACTAGTGTTGAATTCTTTTGCAACCGTCCCCCTGCTTATTTGAAGTTAAATTAATCTTCTTATTCTGCGTCTTAACTTCCTGTGAGTAAGCAGGCTTTCTGCCAGGAGTCTCAGCCACCTGCTCTTTATTACTGGAATTGAGAAGGAAGCAGAATTTAGTGGGTAAGGTTTGAGCTACTGGACCCTCCTCCTCCCGGAAGCCAAGCCACTCAACATCTGGGTGCTTTCACTTCCCTTCCAGCATAGCTGTACGGGTTAGCCCTTGAGGGAGGCCCTTAGGACCTCGCCTGCACTGCAAGTGCTTACTACCCTTAAATGGTTTTCATTAATCATGTTTCTGAAGCATTTGTGATGTGTGTCTGGTTAAAAAAGTAAAAACCTGAGCAACAAAGCTATTCCATTGTAAGCTTACAGTGGAGTTAAGGAAATGATCACTGCTCCAAGAACTTACTGCACCTTTCTCCTTTGAGATGACAGCAAGCACAAGTGATTAGTGACAGTGTCTCACAAACAAACCCTTCATGCATTTACTAATTTGTTTATTTTGTTTAGCAAATCGGGGTAATCAGACATTTGTAATGCTAAGAACCTCTCTTTGGTTGATTATGTCTGTTTGTAAGAGGTTCTCTAAACTTGGCTCAGCCCCAAGGGATGATGCATCTGGCAGGAGACCCAAAGGCAGATTTCTAAGGAACAGCAAGGAACTGTGTGTTGGACTGAGTTATTGAGTCCAGAACAAAAAATGTTACCTTTTAGCTATGCAGGAAACAAGAATTTGTTGCTTTGCTTTCCAGTGTTTTCTTTCTTTGTTTCCCCCTTTGAGACAGGGTCTTGACATGCAGTTCACGCTGCCTTTAAACTGGCTGTGTAGCCTGGGCTGGCCTTGTACTCAGGGCAGACACCATATCTGGCTAATACTCTGAGTTTCTTTTTTTTTTTTTAATTTTATTTATTATTTTTATTCTTGTTTCAGAACCTTTGTTTGTTCACTCATTTTTATGGCCGGCTCAGCCCGCCCCGAGGGTAGGGCTGGCGCAGCATGTGGTGCCAGGGATCGAACCGCTGTCCCTGAAGCCGCCCAAGCTTCCCCAAACAGGCGCTTTAGACCACTGAGCCATCCCGCCAGGCCCCACTCTGAGTTTCTTTTTAGCTAACTTGAAATTTATAATGAAACTGCTTTGGGGAACCAAAAGTGTTCAGCTTACCTATTCAAGAGAATGAGAGAGTATGGCTCAGTGCTGGGATCCATGCCTAGTGTAGAAAGGTCCCAAGTTTGATCCCCAGGACTACTCCCACCGAAGACTGAAAAAGTCATCTCTCTGGTCGCAAAGCTGGTGATTTACTTTTTTTTGAAGATTTCAACTCTATGTGTGTGTGTGTGTGTGTGTACAACCTACTGGAAAATACTAGGTCCATACATCTGCTAGTTTGCAGAGCAGATAATGAGGGGAATGATCCTTTGCAGAAGCTTTTCTTTCTATTTAGGATTAGCTTCTTCTTTTTTTTTTTTTTTTGTCTCTTTGAGACAGAGTCTCACTATGTAGTTCAGGCTGGCCTTGAGCTCCCTTTGTAGCCCGGGATTGGTCTCAGACTTGTACCAATCCACCTGCCTCAGCCTCCCAAGTGCTGTGATTACAGATATGTGCCACCATAGGCAGCATTCTCTTGTACTTTAGATGAATTTGCATTGCTCATATCTCTTCACCTACTTGCTTAACAAGCAAGAGAAAGAAAGTTGACAGCACTTTATGAGACAACACAACTCCTATCACCTTTCAGCTGCCCTTTTAATTCTACAAATTCCAATTTGCACTTGGACAGAAACGATGATGTTTAAAGGGTTATCAGAAAGTAGGCGATCGCAGAAGGCAGCCTTGAAGCTTCAGCTCAATTTGCTGCCTTCTAAGGTAAACAAACTGAAATGGGCAGGTCTTAAAAAATGGATCTTGCTACTTGTTTATACAAAATAGTGCCCCCTTCACTCACTGTTTTAAAAACCTCTTTAGAATTCAGTTGTACCAACAAAGATAGGGATTAATAATGGGGAGAGTGGTAGGCAGAATAATTTAATGGCAATAGGTCACTTCATTCTTTTCTTCAAGAAATGGTCTTTGAAGCAGAGCATGGTGATCCAGCCTATAATCTCAGCACTTGGGAGGCTGAGGCAGGAGGCCCCTGCAAGTTCTAGGCCACGCTGGACTACAGAGCAAGACCCTGTCTTAGAAAACAAGTCATTGACTTCCTACCCGCAACTCACCCAGGCAATATACTAAGTGATGGAATAAATCCAGGGCATTTGACTTGTAGCAAGGGAGGATTGGCCCCGTGCTTTGCCTCCAGCCTCCACTCTGTTCCCTGCTTCCTACTTCTTTCCAGAAGCCACCCCACAGAGGTTGGATAAAAGGTGGGACCCAGGGCAAAGAGCAGCACACCATCAGGGCTTTCCCAGAATCCATGGCACCATGGCACCACTGGATTGGCTCTGCTAATCAGTTTCAGTTTCTCCCTGGGCTTTCACTTCTCCCATTGTCTCCCCTTCCCAGGCATGTCGCAAGCTGGACTGAGGGGGGCTCAGCTTCTACTTTGCTTGTCTCCCCTTCCCAGGCATGTCGCAAGCTGGACTGAGGGGGGCTCAGCTTCTACTTTGCTTATTCTTCTGCAGCCTTCTACTGGTTCTGATGCCATTTTCCCTGATTATAGGTCACATGCAAAGGTCAAATGGCACAGAAATGTCTGTCCTTCGACAACATGTCTGCACATCCTGGTCCTCACAGCAGCCCACAGTTCTACCCCACAAGCTCTCCCCACTAGGTTGCTTGTTTGTGTCTGTCAGCTGCAGCTGCCTTGGTGAGCACCACGGGCCGGGCAGCTTCAACAACAGGAGTCTGTTGCCTCGCCGTCCTCAAGGCTGGAAGCTCGAGTTCAAGTTTCGGCCTGATTCAGTGTCCAGTGAGGTTCTCCCTTCACTGTAGTCAGCCACTTCCTTGCCCACAGGTCCCTTCGGGAGTGTGTGCTTTGCGAGGAGGGTGCAGAGGGGCTCTAGGGTGTCGCTTCTCAAGAAGACGCTGAACCTTTATATCAAGGGCCATTTTAAATTGATTACTTCCTCCTCGTCATCTGAGGCGCCATGTCCAATTACAGCCACTTGAGGATTAGAGCTTCCACACAGGAATTTGAGGAGAAATGCAATTATTAAATCCACAACAACTTCCTTCAACTGTTATTTAAGTGTCACTTTCTCAGCCAGGCACGATAGCCCATACCTGTAAGACCAGCCAGCTATGGGATACAGGCAGAAGACAGAAAGTTTTCGCTCAGCCTGGACAGGTTAGTGAGACCCTGTCCTCAAGTGAAAACAGAGTAGGGATGTAGCTTCCATGCAAAGGCCCCGAGCTCAGTCCCTGAAAAGAAATCACCTTCACAGGTAGGTTTCTGTGGCTTTCTCTTAAAACCACCTTTATTTCTTTTCTTTTTTTTTTTTTTAATAATTTTTTTATTTTATTTATTTTTATTTTTATTTTTTTCTTGTTTCAGAACCTTTGTTTGTTTATTCACTCATTTTAATGGCCGGCTCAGCCCACCCTGAGGGCAGGGCTGGCGCAGCATGTGGTGCCGCGGATCGAACTGCGGTTCCTGAAGCCACCCAAGCTTTCCGAAGCAGGCGCTTTAGACCACTGAGCCATCCCACCGGGCCCACCACCTTTATTTCTTACAGCTCCGTGAGCCACCTAGGATCATAGACAATGTGCTTGGTGCTGGGATAAATCCGTGCTGCTGATACTACAGTCCGTAAGACCATGTCACTGCCTCTCCTGGGGCCTCAAGGCCACAGTAGGAGCTCTCTCTCTCTCTGTCTCTCTCTCTCTGTTTCTCTGTCTCTGTCTCTCTGTCTCCCTGCCTGTCTCTCTCTGTCTGTCTCTGTCTGTCTCTGTCTCTCTGTCTCTATCTCTCGGTCTCTGTCTCTCTGCCTGTCTCTGTCTGTCTCTCTGTCTCTCTGTCTCTGTCTCTCTCTCCCTCTGTCTCTCTGTGTCTCTCTCTGTCTCTCTCTCTCTGTGGTCTAGTCCCAGCTCCCTCACAGGACATGAGTGTTTCCAAAGTGAAAAGTGAAGCTTCAAGGGCTCCTGCTGCAGAGGGTGAGAGCGCAGAAATGTGTGATTTATTGGGAGCCCTAAGTGCAGCTAATCTGTTTTTGTTCACTGATTTGTTTCTTTGTCATCTGCAATAGAACCTGGCCTATGGATGGTTCCTAGCTCTGCTAAATTGCTGAACGCATTATTTTATTTATTTATTTATTTATTTATTTTATTTATTTTATTTTTTTTGTCTTTTTGAGACAGGGTCTCGCTATGCAGTTGAGGCTGGTCCTGAGCTCACTTTTGTAGCCCAGGCTGGTCTCGAACTCGCACCAATCCTCCTGCCTCAGCCTCCCGAGTGCTGGGATTACAGGCGTGAGCCACCACGTCCGGCTTGAACGCATTATTTTAAAAATGTTTTTTAGAATGCTTCATCTTTGTACACTATAACATTGAGCATGCTTTTACTGTTATAAAGTTCTTTCCTGTAAAAATGACTTATTTTATTTTCACGACAACCTCCTAGGCAAGCAGGACAGATATTGCTGCCCCGCTTCACAGATGAGAGGATGCACAAGGAGAGCGACCAACCCGAGGTCTCACTGCCAATGCCAAGGAGGCGTCTGCTCTAGCACAGTGGCAAATGCCTGTAATCTCAGCACTTTAGGAGGCTGAGTCAGGAGGATCCCAAGATACAGGCCAACCTGGGCAACTGAGAAATTTAGTAAGATCCTGTCTTGAAGTTGCTTTAAAAGGCTGGGCATGTAGCTCGGTGCAAAGGCCCTGGGTCAATTAGATAGGGGCTTTGGCTTCACCACCCAAGCTTTCTAGCAGACAGTGTGCATTCCTAGGGGAAGGTTTCCCCAACCTCTTCTATGTCCTGTGAGTAAGCTGCTCCATTTAGTCACCCGGCTTTGCCCTGGGGGGAGGGAAGAAAGCATTTCTTCTCTGACGTTTCTCCAGGGAGGCCCAAACCCTAAGGCCTTGACCCACAGTGCAGGCGTGGGGTCTTTTCTTTATGGACCTCATGGTGTTTGTGTAAAGTTTAAACCTTGAAGCCACAGGCCTCACCTGGCTGCTCCTGGTCTGCAGCCGGGGAGGACACTCTCCACCCAAGCATGGTGCTGCCATTCCACGCCTGGTAGGTTTAGTTAATGAGCCAGTCTTAATAATAAAGGGAAACTGCTGCCTGGCAGGAGAAGGTGCTGCACTGGGTAGATTTGAAAGGCGCTTTGATGATTTGGGGGTGGAGAAGAACCTGAGGGGTAGCTGGAGGTGGCAGTAATCACAGCACTCTGGGAGGCTGAGGCTGGAGGACCGGCAAGCCCAGCCTGGACAAGTCAGTGAATTAGAAGCCTTGTGTCAAAATTCAAGCACATTTTTTTTTTTTTTTTTTGTCTTTTTGAGACAGGGTCTCGCTATGCAGTTGAGGCTGGCCTTGGGTTCACTTTTGTAGCCCAGGCTGGTCTCGAACTTGCACTGTCAAGCACATTTTTAAAAGGCTGGGGATGCAGCTCTGTGAGAAAGTCCCAAGGGTTCAACCTACAGAACAAAAACAAAAAGAGAAAAACCCTTTGAGACAGCTTACTAACTAGCTATAAGCAAGCTAGAGGTAAAAAACAAAACAAAACAACAACAAAAGCAACCATTTTTTTGAAATACGAAGTTCCATTCTTTATCTTGAATTGTCAAAGTGGTATTTATTTATTTATTTATTTATTTATTTATTTTGTGGGACCGGGGTTCAAACTCACAACCTTGCACTTGCCCAGCAGGCACTTGTGCCTCGGAGCCATCTCCCCAGATCCCTAAAGTGGTTTTTATATTCCTTTTTATTTTATTTTTTTAGGTACCCAGATCGAACTCTGGACACTGTGTTTGCCAAGCAGGCACTCATTGCCGCTGAGCTATCTCTCTGGCTCCCTCCCCCGACCTCTGTTAAATCTCTTACTCAGTCATTGTCATTCTAAGTAAAGGAAAATAAAAATTAAGTACTGGCATACATTTTATCCATCTCTACATTGCTCTGGGTCCATTTTAAATGTAAATATAAGAGCACACACTTAAAGGAAAAGTTAGTAAAACCACAATTTACAATTTTTATTTTTATTTACTACCACAAACATGGGTTTTACTCTTACCAGAACAATGGAAATGCTCTACAAATTTAACTTAACTCTTTGTACTCGAGCAGCTTAGTAAATAAACATTCTATCAACACTTTCCCTCTGGCTAGCTGATGAGTGAGGAAAGGAAGATGTTGTGTGATTAAGTTTTTTTCTTTTTTTTCCTTTGTTTTTTGTCCTCCCTCCTTTAATCTCTCCCTTCTTCCATGGCAGCAATGGAATTCCAGGCCCTGCATGTGCTAGGCAAGTACTGTACCACGGAGCTATGTTTTCAACACTAACCCTTTGAGAAATGGAATTATGGATTGAGCTCAGGGCTGTTGGCTTGAACTTCATCCTTTTTGAGATAAGGTCTCACTGAGTTGCCCCGGCTAGTCTTGGACTGCGTATCCTACTGTCTCAGACGTCCTTGTAGCTGTGATTGCAGCTATGTACATTACATAGCAGTTTTCTTTCCTTTCTTTTTTCCTTTCTTTCTTTCTTTAGTACACTTGATTTTTTTTTATTTTTTAACAGCATATAGTTTTTTTATTGTTACATGAAAAGATAACACTCTGCAATTCAATAAGACAAAAACAGCTTAAAAATGAGCAAAATATTTCAGCAGACCATTTCACAAAAAAAGATACAAATGGTCAAAAGGCCTGTGGGAAAGTGCCTACCCTCAGTAGTTACCAGGGGAATGCAATCTAAACTCACTCTGAAAGACAGTTGAAGGTTGCACAGCAGTTTCCTTAATCGATGTTATGAGCATGTTATTCTTTCTTAGGTGATATATTTCATGGACGACAAAAGGAAATGTCAAGCTTTAATCTTTAGTGCTTTGTAGGCTCTAGCAAGGAAGAAGCTGGCATGGTTCCATCCTTGTGCACAAGCCTCCTGGGAACTTATTTTACTTGCCTCTGCCCTGCCATATTTGCAGTGTCATTCTGAGGTCGGGTGAACTTCGAAAATGTGACTAGGACACAAGTGATTTCTGCTAAGACAGCTGCTAATATGAACAACAATGTTTCTGGCTGATAATTTGTTTAGAAAAAAGCCAAGTTAACCAGAAATCAAGAACTCGTCTTATCCCCTGGTCTTTGATTATAAAGATTAAATATGTGGTAGAATATTCATTCATCATCAAGTACTTGTTGATGAGAGAGGATAGGTGGTGAAAAGCAGTGGACAACAGAAATATGGCCGTTATGTTCATGGGGCTTACACTGCAGTGGAAGAAAAAAACAACAGTAATCATGTGGATTAGTAAATAAGATGTTTTGTCTAAAGTTAATTTCCATGAGGATAATCAAATAAGTGGTGTAAAAGAGAATGGTTTGGGAAACTAATTTAGTTTGGGATCAGCCAAGCCTTCCTAAGGAGATAGCAATTACGTTTAGACTTCATGTTTATATACCAGTGAGCCAAGGATCACATTCACATGTAGATTATAATTCAGCAGGCGAAGCCTCTGGCCTGAGATTCTGCATTTCTAACAAGGACCCTGATGATGTTTGTTGTTTTGGAACACATGTTGGGCAGAAAGGGTAATGAAAATAATCTAGACAAGAGAGTTCCAGGAGGAAGAAACAGCAGTTAGTTAACTTTCTATGACTGTAAGAAAAAAAAAAAAAAAAAAAAAAAACTGAGATAATCAACTTAGAAAGAAGAAAGGTTGATCATGGCTCACAGTTTTGGAGACTTCAGGTCATAGTGAGTTGGTCCCATTGCTTTGGGGCCCGAAATTAGGTAGTAGTTCAGCACAGCAAGTATGTGGATGAGCAAGATGCTTACATCTGGCAGCTAGCAAGTGAAAGATGAAGAACAAAGGTCTGGGGTCCCTGTACACCCTTAAGGAGTGCACCCACCTGATCTCCCTCTAGGCCTCACTCCTAAAGTTTCCTCTGCCATGACTGGAAACCAAGTATTCAGCACACATGCCTTTGGGACACACTCATCTAAGCCATGCATAGAGCTGACAAGTTGAGGCCAAGGTTGATTTGGGGTTCAAGGAACATATTGTTTTGCTGTGGCTAGGAGTAGTTAACAAGACTAATGGGTATAAGACCAAAGGAATAGACCAGACCACATGGAGACTATGGCAGGGAGTATGCATTTTATTTACAGTGATAGAAGACAGCAGAAGATTTCAAGAGGGTGAGGAGCAAGATGAACAAATTTCAGCTCTCAAAGGTGAAGGTGGAAGCAATAAGAAAGATGGACTTGAAGGGCCAGAGTGGATGGAAGACGGATTTTGGGAGACTAGAGCAGTAGTTCTTGTGTAAGATGTTGAAGACCTGGATCCAGACGGCAGCAGGGGCCATGGAGACAAATGGGCGCTTGGATTCCAACTTAGTGGCTGAACCAACAGGACAGATAGGTGGTGAGAAAAAGACAGCAAAGATGTGAACTTCCTCTACGTTTTGATCAAAAAAGTAGCAGGCGACATATTGCTTGAGGTGTAAAACCAAGACCAAATGCAGCCAATTTGTATTTGCAGTAACTGACAGTGGGCAAATCGTCGAGAGTGACTCACTTTAAAGCACTTGTTTGCTGTGTGGATGCAGATTTCACATAGAATCTCGCATTAAAAAGAAAGCAGAAGAACAAATACTCTGCAAATGCATTCTATGTGTGGTAATAAGGGTCCCACAAAAGGCTATCTGGGTAAATGAAGGACACATTCTGGCAAACAATATTTTACATAACAATGCCATTGGTTTTGCCTACGCCTGGAATTTTCCAGTGGAGGTTGACAAGTTTTTAAAACAAAGATGAGTGGAAAATTAGGGTATTTCTGAAGACCCACTAGTAACGTAGCTGAGTTCCTCTCTCAGAAACTGTTTCCTTTTAGATTCTCATAAATGATTCCTCTCTTTTGAAGTAGTTTAAGAAAAAGTTAGGTTTTTTTTTTTTTTTTTCCCCAACTATGCCTCTGATACGTTTTTCTGGTACTATGTTTTCCACATAATTCCACTTGAAATATGGTTAAGATTGAATTATTGTTTACATCCTTTTTGTCTTTGCAATGTTGCTTTTCCCTGAACAAATTTCCTTGTCACTGTCAAGGTTAAATGAAGTCCCTACCAAAGGAAATAACGAAAGGAATTTGAAATGTTTTCCATAAACTTCTGAACCCTCAGTAGGGTACAGAGTTTTGGGAATAAGTCACTTTGGAATAGTATTTTCTTTCTTTGGTGCTAATTTGACATAGCAAAAGAAACAGTACTTTTTTTTTTTTTTTTTTTATAATTTTTATTTTATTTTTCTTGTTTCACAACTTTTGTTTGTTTATTTATTTATTTGTATGGCTGGCTCAGCCTGCCCTGAGGGCAGGGCTGGCACAGCATGTGGTGCTGGGGATCGAACAGTGGTCCCTGTGGCTGCCTAAGCAGGTGCTTTAGACCGCTGAGCCATCCTGCCAGCCCCAGAAACAGTACTTTTTGTGTCAGCATTTGTTCTGGCATGTTGCTTCTCAAAGCAAAATTATAGAAACCATGAAAACTTTGCATCTTTATCTCAGTACTACCCATAGCAGATATCTAGTAAGCATTAATTTAATTACATTGAATTCTAAGAATTTGCTGGAAATCTTAGATTGGCTTCTATCATTTATCAGAGAGTGAACTAGAAGTCTAGACAAAAAGACACACGGTCATTAGGAATTTACTCTTTTCTTTCACATGAAAGACATAATTTTTTAAGGATACTTTGTAGATCAAGATCCCAAATTTATAAACATAGTCTTTACAATTATCTTGTTAAATTTTTCTTTTCTTTTCTATTTGGAGACAAGGCCTCACTAGGTAGCACAGCTTGGCCTAGAATTTATTATGATAGTCTCCCTGTCTCAGTCTCCAGAGTGCTAGGATTATGGGCGTATACCACGTTGCCAGGCCTATCTTGTTAATTCCATGTATAAACTTGTAAATTTGTACTTGTTGCTGTGGCCGGATAAATTCTGCATCTGCGGACAGATGGTAGGAACCTTCACAGTGACACAGACCCAGGAATGAAAGAAAAATGCCCTTATCACAATAATGTCAAGTATTAGATGAAGAACATAATAATAGCCTCACAATTACTTTGTGGAAACGCATACCGTTAGGTAATTCAGAAGGAAACTTGCACAGAAGCCAGAATTTCAATTCCCTTCTGCGAGTCAAACTAGAATTCCTCTCCCTCAAAGAAAGCCATAAGCCCAGAAATGTTTCTTCTGTCCTGAAGATCCACAGGTGACAGGTGTTGGCCCTATACCCTGAGGAAGGAGTGCTATACAGAGGCTGCAGAGGCTGACAGACAGGCCTTGCTGGTGTCCCTTGGCAATTGCTGCCATTACACTGTACCCTTTTTTATCCAATGTCATTCCTACTGTTCTTCATGTCACTCCTTCATTTATTCCTCTCTCTGGTCACATAAAACTGTATTAAACAAACTCAGAATAGTTTTCTCTTGCTATACTGTCTTTGCTATAGATATGTTGGCCGTGTTCCTTATGATGGGTATTGCAGCATTCTATACAGGCCAGCAGATGGCCCCTGATCATGAGAAACAAGATATCTACCTTGGCATGATCTCACCTGAAGCACTAGCAAGGCACTCCTCCCCACAGGACCGGAAGGGCCCTTGGTACACCTGGGTAATAGGAGATGCACTTGTTTGTGTTACAAGGTCTTTTTCTTAAGGATTTGTAAGCAGTGTGGGAAAAACGTGGCACTAAATATTTCTTTAACAAATGTTAATTAAATGCCTTAGTGTTAAAAGCACTACTTTTTTTGGCACTGAGACTGACTCAGGGTCTTCTTGCTGAGTTATCAGTAGGACTTTTTGTTTTTTAGTTTGGGACAAGACTTTCTAAGTCACCAAGTTTCCCAGGCTGATCTCAAATTTATAATCTCCCACTTCATTCTCCTAGAGAGCTAGGGTTGCAGGACTGTGTCGCCATGTCCAGCTCTAATTAAATGCCTGTAGATGTCCCCTTCTCTGCAAGGTCCTTGAGGGGAATTAATTCTCTTTTGGCCTCTGACATTGAGGATCTTCTAGTCTGCTTAGGAAGACAATGATGAAGAGATAATCAGTTCAGTAAGATGAGAAAAGAGACAGAAACGTATCCAGTTATGTCCCTTAGAATGTGATAAGGATCTGCACTGGTGCAGTGGCAGGAAGGGTGGAATGGGAGAGCTTGATGGAGAGACACTTCCAAAATAGGTTTGACCAGTAGTTGGATAGAAGTGGAATGGGGGGGGGGGCGGGGACAGCGGGGCAGTTCTGGGTGCCACTGGGAAATTCTAACCTCCCTTATTTAAAGGAAAAAGCTCACGTCAAAACATTAATATTGTCAAAGTCCAAGGAAGAGCCGAAAAGCTGCTCTGACTCAAGCTGGTAATCTACTGCCCCAAGAGATTGCATGATTGAATCAAAACAAACTATTCTAAACCTGGGAGCTTTACTGCAAGTTCCATGGCAAACAAGAGAAAGTCACTTCCAGGAGGGTCAAGCTGTCTGTGGATGCCAGCGCCTATACTGCCCCAACTGAAGGACGGACTTGGCACACTTAGGGGGAGGTGAGGGCCAAAGAGGGTAACGGGGCTTTAGTTATGCCTGGTATTTCATTGTTCAAGTGACACATGACTCAACACTGAAACAATAATTTATTTTTCTCTTCATATCCTGTTATTTGAATTTGTCTAGGTGACATGTAAGAATTGCATGTAAAAGTTCAAAAAATTGCACCCTCGAGGATAAATGGGATAATTATTAAGGCCTCTGTGTCATGAAAGAGGGTGTTGTTTTGCCTTTTTGGACAAGTCTGTGTGTGCCTTGGAGGCTGTGGATTCTGGCAGTCCTAGGGAGGGTGGGGCGGGGACTCACCTCAGGGCAGGGTAGGGAACAAAGAACACAGGCAGAGTGACCCGGCCAACACCAACAGCAGATGTACCATTTTCCTCTGGCTGAAATGAAGCAAAAGTCCAGATGAGGCAGGTAAGCACAGCCGCTGTGACAGCCACTGTGACAACCGCTGTGAGTATGGCTCCTGAGTCAGCTGGGCCACCTCCCCTGGGCCCAAGATCCTGCACTGTGCACTTGGGCTGCCTGACACTTAGTATACACTCAGTAAATATTAGCTTCTACCGTCCTAAGTAATTTGGAGGCAAAAAAGGAAAATTGGAACTGTTTTTCCAACTCTGACCAAGAAGCCAGGGGGCAAAAAACACTACTGGGGATGTAGCTCTGCTTAGCAGTCACAGGTCCTGGGTTCAGGCCTCCTCTCCACAAAACGAAATAAAACCAACAAACAAAAAACCAAAAATCAAACCTAAACAAAACAGCAGCAGAATATGACTCCAAAAGCACAAACAACAAAAGAAAAAATATGTAAATTGGGGCTGGGGCTGCACATGGTTGTGCACACCTGTAGTCCCAGCATTTGGGTGGCTGAGGCAGGATTCCAGGCCAGCCTGAGCTATGCAGTGATTTCAAGACCAACCTGCCTACATAGCAAGACCCTGTCTCAAAAACAAACAACAACAATAATAACAAGTTGAGGCTGGGAGTGCAGCTCAGAGGTAGAGTGCTTACTTGTTAGCAGGTATGAGAGCCTTGGTTTTGATTCTTCAGCATTGTAGGAAAGAGAACATAAATTGGACACTACTGCCAAAGTTAAAATCTCGGTTCTTTAGAGACATCATCAAGAGAGTGAGAAGATAGCCAGGTGTGGTGGTGCACACCTGTAATCCCAGCCACCTCGTGGCCAAGGCAAGAGGATTGCAAGTTCAAGGTCAACCTGGGCAACTGAGCTGCTGTCTCAAAAAAAAAAGAAAAGAAAAAAAAAAAAAAAAGTGCTGGGGTATATAGTTCATTATAGGGGACTTGCTTAGCATTCAGGAGGTCTTGGGTCTAAAATCCCTAGTGCTGCCAAAAAAAGAATTTTTTTTTTTCAAATTGCAAAAATAGAAAATTTTGCAAATCCTACACATTTAATAAGAGGCTTCGATATAAAATATATAAAGAAATTTACGGGGCCCAGCGGGATGGCTCAGTGGTCTAAAGCGCCTGCTTGGGGAAGCTTTGGCGGCTTCAGGGACGGCGGATCGATCCCCGGCACCACATGCTGCGCCAGCCCTGCTCTCGGGGTGGGTTGAGCCGGCCATAAAAATGAGTGAATAAACAAAGGTTCTGAAACAAGAAAAAAAAATAATAAATAAAATAAAAAATTCTTTAAAAAAAAAAGAAATTTACAATTCAATAATAAATGATGCTATTCAGGAGCCCCCAGCTACCAAGCATGCCACTACAAAACACTGTTTTTTTTTTTTTTTTGCTTTTTTTTGCGACCTGGTCTTGCTCTGTAGCTCAGGCTGGCCTCAAACTCACAGCCATTCTCTTGCGTCTGTCTCCCAAGTGCTGGGATAATAACTGCACCCCTATACCTGGCCACACAAGAGATGCTTTTATCAGTCCAGAGATGTAAATGGTTTCAGGAGCTGAGTGCCAGAAACTAGTAGCAAAAACCAGGTTGTATACATACTATATCACGATATCATAGGGCACTGCCTGGTCTCCAGCCACGGACCTCCTACAGCAGAATGATACGCTTGAAAAGATACTGGCACATTCCTAGAATCCCTTTCAGCCACGAATAGTCTAGCCCAGGATCATATTGTCTGAACTATCCTCCCAGGTAAGAATAACAGCATCAGGGCTGCAGGCCTTCATTCAATCTGTAAAAGCTCATGCAACCAGGGTCCTCTATTCCCTCAGGTGTTTAAGCTAATTGAGCTGAGAGGCGACATTGTCTCTTTCTCTGAGCCTCTTTCAAAGTGTTAAAGCCTCTTTCAAAGTGTTGATGTTACATAAGCTTTCTCTTATTGTGTAACCCATGCAGTCATAGTCTCTCAGCTACTATTCTTCTTTCTCTTCGTTTATGCACAAACATTTCTTTTTTTTTTTTAAAGAATTTTTAATTTTTATTTATTTATGTTTTTCTTGTTTCATAACCTTTATTTGCTTATTCACTCATTTTTATGGCTGGCTCAGCCTGCGCCCTGAGGGCAGGGCTGGCGCAGCATGTGGTACCGGGGATCAAACCGTGGTCCCTGAAGCCGCCCAAGCTTTCCCAAGCAGGCACTTTAGACCACTGAGCCATCCCGCTGGGCCCATATGCACAAACATTTCTATCTTTGGGGTTTGCCCACATACCAGTCTAGATGGCTGCATTACTAGGTAGACCAGCAGTGCCTCCTCCAGACCACTCCAATTCAGCCAGGGTAAGGTAAGTAGGCGCAGGACCAGGAAGTAGAGCCGTTGGTCCCAGTGATAAGGTAAAGACACATTCCTGTATCTGGAATGAGCCCGAGTGGGTCCCTGCAATCCCTAGCTGGTGCTATTAGGAAATGAGGTCTGGTTGGAAGAAGTATGATATATACAGTGGAATATATATTGGCTCGAGCTGGCCTTGAGCTCACTCTGTAGCCCAGGCTGGCCTCAAATTCACAGCAATCCTCATGCCTCAGCCTCCTGAGGGCTGAGACTTCAGGTGTGCGTCAATACACCCAGTTTATTTGAAGGGTATATTTTTGTCCCGAGCCTCTTGGTTGCTTTGCTCTGTCTGTTCTCTGGCCACCTGAGATGAGTAGCTTTCCCCACTATGCCCGCCACCACCCGCACCCCTGCCCCCCTACCACAGTGTTCTCCCTCACCACTGGCCTAGACACACCAGAGCTGCTTGACTGTGAACTGAAACTTCTGAAACTTTGAGCCAAAATAATTTTGTTTTCAAGTTGATTTTGTTGGATATTTTTGTCATGCAATAGGAAGCTGAATAACACGACTTTAAATATAATTACAGTTTCTTTCTTAGGAGTCATTACCACTGCCAGCCCTTATAGTGGCTGCTTGAGTCCTGTGATCATAGCATCAGGAAGGTGCAGGATGAGGTGCTACGGAGACGAAAGGCAAAAAAGGGCTGATGTACTAGCATGTTTCTCCCTGGGCAAAATTAGATGGTTGTGACCAGCATCCTTGTCCTGTTCTTTCTCCTTTCCAGATCCACTAGGGAAAGAAGAAAACCTCCTAAGAGGAGCACTCCATGAGGCCCCTTGTGGGGGCCAGCTCAACAGATCGCAGGGCTTTATCCCCCATCCTCTGTCTCAGACAGCTGATGTTTAAACTGCCTGTTCATTCTAATTTTCTCTCCAACTACTTTTCTGAGGCGATACCTCTCTACCTGCTGGATAGGATGAACTTACCCACTGTGTTCTTGCATGCAAACCAGCAATATTTCCTGTTTTGGCTTCCCTGTGCCTTCCAACTTGTGTATCTTCCAGGGAGTAACTGAAGCCCAGGCCAGGGCCTGTTTATTCCCTGTGAGACTCCCAAGGCTACCCCCACCAGTCTCACTGGCCAGCGAGGTGTGGGGCCTAAGAGGGGAAAATCTGCTTTGCGACCACTGGCGGTCTGTTTCTCCTGCTGGCTGACTGGACAGCTCCTATGGCTATTTTATATGCCTCAAAAGGGATAGGAAGAGCTTGCTGCATTTTGCCCATCCCTGAACTGCTGCAGCCCCACACATCTCATTTCATGGGGCCACATGGCCACTTTAAGCATGTGAAGCTATCTGCTTAAGGCTCCCAGTCCCTGAAGCTGGCATGGATTTCTTCTGATGGGATTCAGCTCATCCTACTCATGCCCCCTCGACTTTCAGATTTAATGGGCTGGATTCCCACAGTCACCCTGCCTGAATATCCAGCCCTAGATACAGTCCTTCTTACAAGAGGCATTCTCACAGCTCCAGGGATTCCAGGATTTGGAGGCAGAGACAATATGTGTATTTCTCATTCTATTATGCTATCACATAGGCCAAACACAAAGCTTGCATTTTGCATAATTGTTTTATAGGCAATGTTCAGAATAGAAGAGTCTATGGTGATGGACAGCAGATTAATGGTTTCCAGGGACTGGGGGCACTGAATAGGAATGGAGCATGAGCAAGAGCAATCAAACTCAGAGCCTTGAATATGGTGGCCAAGCACGAGACCACTGAGTTACAGCCCCAGCCCCACTCCCAGAGATTCTTTCTTTCTTTCTTTCTTTCTTGCTTGCTTGCTTGCTTGCTTGCTTGCTTGCTTGCTTGCTTGCTTTCTTGCTTTCTGTCTTTCTTTCACTACTCAGACTCATAGTGATCCTCCCGTTTTCAGCCTCTCCCGTGATGGGATTACAGGTGTTCATTTCTACGCCCAGACTCTGTGACTGGGGCTGGCATGGCAAGTCCCAGGGATTGAACCGTGGTCCCTGTGCTTTCCTACGTTTGCCTAAGCAGGAGCTTTAGTCTGCTGAGCTATCTTGCCAGCCCCAGAAATAGTTTCTTGTAAGCCTCGTTTTAGGTATATATTGAATTTCAAGCTGGGGTCAACTAAGCAATGCCAGAATGTTCACACTAGAAGTATCTTTGATGTTATTTAATCAAAATCTCTAATTTTATCAATAGGTAGGCTTAAGCTCATTGGTGGCAGAACCCCAGTTCTTGTGAGTCTACTCACTGTTGTACTACCTCCCAATGAAATCATGCTTCTAAAAGCTGATAAATTTGAACTTAATCTTGAGGGGACTTACTGGGTATTATTTTTTCATTTTTTGAATATATAATACAATAAGGCAGTGGGTACCACATTTCAAAGACATTTGTCCACCTTCCTTGAAGCTGAGAATGAATCAGCATCTCTATTATTTCACAGAGAGACTTTAAACATTGTTTTAAAACCTTTTTCTAGGCCAAGGAGATAGCTCAGCAGTCTAAGCACCTGCCTGGGAAGGGCAAGGACCCAGGTTCCATTCCCCGGGATCACACACCATGTCAGGATCACTGTGAGTCTGAGATGTGTAGAGAGACCCTGTATCAAATAAATTTAAAAAATCAATAAGTAAAATAAAACTTTTTCTACCTTATTGCATTTATTAAAGTGTTATTGGGGGAGCTGGATAATGTTCAAAATAGGAAACAGTAAATATTCAGAAAAAGTAAATCCTTAGTGCCATAGAATTTACCTTACTTTTCCTACTTTAATAGTTTGGGTAAATGCCAAATGAATAGAGTTTCTTTCTTTTTTTTTTTTTTTTTTGGCTTTTTGAGACAGGGTCTCACTGTGCAGTTCAGGCTGGCTTTGAGCTCACTTTTGTAGCCCAGGCTGGTCTCGAACTCGCACCAATCCTCCTGCCTCAGCCTCCCAAGTGCTGGGATTACAGGCGTGAGCCACCATGCCCGGCTCTTTCTTTTTAAAGAATTTTATTTTAATTTTATTTTTTTCTTGTTTCAGAACTTTTGTTTGTTTGTTTATTTATTTTTATGGCCAGCTCAGCCTACCCTGAGGGCAGGGCTGGTGCAGCATGTGGTACCGGGGATCAAACCGTGGTCCCTGCAGCCTCCTGCAGGCACTTTAGACCACTGAGCCATCCTGCTGGGCCCAAATAGAGAGAATTTCTCCCTGCCTCCTTTCCTGGGTAGCCAGCATCCAAGATGTCACCAATGGTCCTTGTCTCCCAGGCACCACATCCTTGTATAATGTTGTCTTAGTTACTCTTCTCTTATTGCTGGGACAAATAGCTGACACTCAAAATGAAGGAAGGAAAGGTTTATTTAGCTCACAGTTTGTGGAGGTTTCAGTCCATATTCGGCTGTCCCAAGGCTGAGTGGAACAGGGCAGAGAGCATCCTGTTCATGGTGGCAGAACAGAAACAAAATGGTGATAGAGGCAGCCAAACAATCAGGGCAGCAGAGCAACAGCGCTAGTCGGTCTCCTGTCTCTCTTTAAATTACATCAGGCTCTCTGCCTTAGCCTATCAGCCTCAGGCCATACCCATACTCTCAGCACTACTCAGACCATAATCCCAATAGTAGTAAAACACGTAATCTCAGTGGATCATCATTCAAGTCTCAAACTCTTGACTCATGAGTCAAGTCTCAATCTGTAGAATTCCCTGCCCCATGATTGCATGAGGCTTTGGGGGGACAACTAGACATAAACCATAACAAATGTCCTCTCACACTCCCCTGAGTGAGCAATAGAATTCTGTGGAATTGACAATGTGTCGCTGTGCGTTTTAGTCCTAAAGCCGTTGCATCTCTGTCCTTGCCTGTCTTGGCTAACTTCTTCAGGGGACAGGTCCTTCAGCAGTGCTGTAGGGGCCACATGAGGGGAGGAGCTGAGGCTTCCTTCTATGGCCAGAACTCAATGTCCCACAGGTGAGCGAGTCTTTACAGGCAAACCTCCACCCTCTGTCAAGGGTTCAGCCTACAACAGCCTGAAGAGAGACAGACTCTAAGCTCAACCACAGTGAAGCTTCTCTAGGAATATTTTTTTTTACCCATAGAGACTATAAGAAATATCAACGATGCTATTTGTTCTTTTAGACCACTAAGTTCCAGGATAATTTGTTATAAAGCAGTAAATAATTGAAACATCCCCAATGTTGCATTTGAGAACAACTCCTTTAAGGTTTATATTGAGAGGCCCCTCAAAGCCTCAGGAGCTGATAGGTAGAGCTTTTAAAGTGGGATTGAACCTTGGAGTCATGATAGCTAAATGTGATGTTAGGAGGAGGTCCTGACTGAACATGCAGATCACTGGGGTCGTGACCTGAAAGAGCATGTCTCTCACTTCCGCTGCACCCTCTCTGCCTTTCAGCTGCTATGATGTGAGCAGCTTTCATTCTCCATGTCTCTGTCACGCTGTCTTTACTTGGAGCCAGTTGACCAAGGACAGTAAATGTGAGCCCAAATTAATCTTCCTTCCTTTGTTTGTTGGTGTCAGGTGTTGAGTCCCCGCAATAAGGAAGCAGCTAAGGCAAATTTTCGCACCAAAGAAATAGAGCTATGGCTGTGACTGCCTGACCATGAAGTCTTTGCAGCTGGGATACATAGTACATTTGGAAAAGTTTAGAGATCCTGGCTAGTGAAGTCCTAGAGTGCTATAAGTTGATCATGATGGAAAATTCTGGAATAGGCTCAGAAGGCCAGAAATCTGATCAAAATGCAGGTAATAAAGGCTAGGTACTGGAGGTTTCAGTTGGAAATATGAACTCTATTGGCAATTGGATTCTATGCCATCTTTCTTGTGCTCTTTTCTTTTAATAAAAATTCTCTTTTTTTTGAATTTTTAATTTAATTAATTAATTAATTAATTAATTTATTTATTTCCTGTTTCAGGACCTTTGTTTGTTTATTCACTCATTTTTATGGCTGGCTCATCCCGCCCCGAGGGCAGGGCTGGCGCAGCATGTGATGCCGGAGATCAAACTGCGGTCCCTGAAGCCACCCAAGCTTTCCCAAGCAGGGGCTTTAGACCACTGAGCCATCCCGCCGGGCCCTCTCTTGTGCTCTTGTAGACAGTTTGCCTACATTTGCTCATGTCCTGAGACTTTGGGGACACTGAGAGTAAGAATGATGGGCTACTTAATCCATTGGAGGGAATTTCAAGGCAACTCAATGTTTAAGCTGTGGCATGAGTATCTGTGGCATATTTTAGCCAGATTTATACTGAATAAACAAATCAAGAACAAATGGCATAGCTGAATGATTTAAAAATTTTGAGTTCAGCCAGAAGGGAAAGTCCTGTAAAGTTGGTGACTGTAAAGTTTTGGCTGAGGAAAGCTTGGTTGCTGAAAAGATCTTTCTTTCTTTCTTTCTTTCTTTCTTTCTTTCTTTCTTTCTTTCTTTCTTTCTTTCTTTCTTTCCTTCTTTCTTTCCTTCTTTCTTTGTGTGAACAAATACATTTTATTTAATTACAGAAATAAGAAAACTCTGGGCTGGGGAGATAGCTCAGTGCTCTAAGCCCCTGCCACACAAGCTTGAGGACCCAGGTTCGATCCCCAGTACAGCATGCCATGCTGGCCCTGGAACCCAATGTGTGCTGTGCCAGCTCCATAATCTCAGAGGTGGAGAGGCTGAGACAGGAAGATCACTGCAGGTATGAACTGCTTGACGAGAGCCTCTGCATTCCATTTTGGCTCTAGTGGGTACGCAGGCCATGCACGTATGCAGAAAAATGTTAAACGACTTTTTCCCCAGCATATATGTATCAAATGTCTTCCAGTGTTTAATGATGCACTGTAAAGGGGCAAGTGACTTTGACTGTGACATTCCCATATCTCTGTCCAGTGATCTCGTGGATGACCTCCAATTGATGCAGGCAGAAAAATTGATCTTTTGACCTGAAAAACACTTGGATGAGTTCGTGTTCTCTACAAACAAAGAATGAGTTTTAGGAACAAGACAGAGGTTTAGAATAGAATATTTATTGGGAAAGAAAGCTTCTGTCCAGGAGGGGAACAGAAGGGGGATCCTAGTGGGTTGCCCCAAAAAGATTATCTTTAAAAAGAAGTAAAACAATTTTCATTAGGATAATAATGATACCATGAGGGTATATGAGGAATTAAGAATTCACCCTCTCCAGGTTCAAGATTACAAAAAGTAAAAGACTGTGCTTTGAGAAAATAGCCCCAGGAAACCTGCTCAGAGGACAACACAGGAGACTGATTTTTCAGGTCTCAATTCACAGTGCTCAGCCATCTAGGCATTTAGAGGATTCTCTACCATAATTCAAGGTAACCTGGTTACGCGTTAGCTGGCAAACGACTTTATGGTGCTTGTCACAGAAGCATGCACGCAAGGGTTATAGAGTCAGGGAAGATTCCACACACATTTTAGACGTTCAGAGAGGCTAGGTAATGTGGCCCTGAGTGAGCAGTGTGTAAAGCTATAAAAGTGGACCCGCATGCATAATGAAGATCCCAGGAACAGAATGTCTGCTGAGGCAGCCTGTGAGTAGAAAGGGAAGCCACCCTGTGAGAGAAGACAGGAGGGCTGTGACCAGGAATGCCAGAGGGGTGGAGCTGTCCAAAGCCTGAGAGCTCCCATCATCATGACAGGCGCTAGACATGGAGCTACAGGGTTTAGTACTCTTTCCACTGGATTTCAGCGTTACTTTGCAGCAGTTCCTTTCTACGCCCCTGTTCCTTCTTCTTCCTTCCTTCCTTCCTTCCTTCCTTCCTTCCTTCCTTCCTTCCTTTTGGAACACGAAGGTCTATCCCAAGCAATTGTATGTCACCGGTGATATATGCATATATGTTTTTGGTTTTTATAGGGACTCATAGTTAAGAGTTTTCATTAAGCTCAATGGAGACTTTGGCCTTGGACTTTTCAGCAATGTTAAGACTTTGGTGGGAGCTATAGTGACCAACAGGAAGTGAGTCCAGTACAGGTTCCCTTTTCTTCCATTGACAGGATTCAGGGACTGGAGACCAGCTGGATCACCAGTGACACAGTAGGACTCTGGCTAGAACACACCTAGGGACAGGTGGGACTAATGGCATGGAAAAATTTGAAGCAGTCGGAACAATATGAACCAGCAGGTGGTGAGTTAAGTAAACCAGACTTATGCTTGGGGACAAAGACACTAGGAATAGAGGTTGGCAGAAAGGGACCCGTCCCCTTGTTTTTCTTTACTCTTTAATTTTTTTTTTTTTTTTTTTTTTTTTTTCTCAGGACCAGGGTTCCAACTCATGACCTTGCACTTGCCAGGCAGGCATTTGTGACATAGAGCTATCTCCTCAGCCCCACTTTTTCTTTTCTTTTATATCTCTAAATCTTCATTCTGTTTTATTCTAATCATCCTCTTCCTCTCTTCCATTAACTATTTCACTTCATTGTATGATACTTTCACGCGAGTGAGTACTGTCTCTTTTCTATCTGGTTCACTTCAATACTCCTAGGCTTTCCCTTCCAATCCTTCCCTCTTGTGTCCTACAATTACCCAGATCTCGAATGATCACCCTATGTCCTCCAGCCTTAATCCGCTATATTTAACTTCATCCACCTCTGCATCCTACCCCTATCCCCTTTAAACTTCCCTGGTGAGATAGTTCAGTGGACTAAGCATGTGCTTAGGCAAGTGCAGGGGCCAGGGTTCTCTCCCTGGCACCACATGCTGCACCAGCTCCATGCCTGGGCATGCAGAGCCAGCACCCGAGTCTGGGCATGGTGGTGTACTCATATAATCCTAGCACTGGGGAGGCTGAAAGCAAGAGGGTCACTATGAATCTGAGCTGCAGAGTGAGACCCTGAGCAACAACAGAAATTCCTGGACTCCCCCCACAAGTAGGTAAAATCACTGCACTAAGAGAGAAAATGTTTCATATAAATATTTATAACATTACATTAAAGAATGGTAGAATTTGCTTTTATGGTTATATACTACTACAGTTACGTAGTATAAGACAACTTATGCCTAGAGTTTGTATGCAAGCATCAACAGAAAACAAATGAAATACACAATAGAAAATGAAAAAAGGAAGAAGCCAAATGCAATCCTAAGCACCCAGCCCACCCAGCACAAGTCCAGAGCAAAAAGAGATAGAGGAAATTAGAAGCCAACTACCAGAACTCTCTGAAATTCTACCCATGGAAATGAAAAAGGAAGTGGAAGAGGCCATAGAAACAATAATATACAGGGCCGGTGAGATAGCTCAGTGGTCTAAAGTGCCTGCTTAGGCACGCTTAGGCAACCGCAAGGACCTCAGTTCAATTCCTGGCACCACATGCTGGGCCAGTCCCACCCCCAGGGCAGGCTGAGCCATAAATAAATAAATGAATAAATAAACAAACAAACAAAAAATAAATAAATAAAATGTAAGATGTCAAAGAAATGATGACCAAAATGGAAGACATTAAGATACACACTGATTAGCCGGGCGTGGTGGCTCACGCCTGTAATCCCAGCACTTGGGAGGCTGAGGCAGGAGGATGGGTGCGAGTTCAAGACCAGCCTGGGCTACAAAAGTGAGCTCAAGGCCAGCCTGAACTGCATAGTGAGACCCTGTTTCAAAAAGGCAAAAAAAAAAGATACACACTGATTTAAAAAGAAAATGGAAGAGCTTATGAAAACTATGATTGCCAAACATAGATAAAAGTGATTTAGGCCCATTTTGTGAATAGAAGGAGACTGAGCAGTTGCTGCTGCGTTGCTGACGTTGAGCCGCAGTCAACTCCACGTAGAACCTGGGAGCAGGAGATTCGGAATTGAATCTCTTCTCTCATCCCTCTCCTGAGAGATTTTTGTTTGATCTTCAGCTATAGTTTCTGCCACTGTCGGCAACTTTATCTTCAGACACGATGGCTAGCAATGTTACCAACAAGACAGATCCTTGCTCCATGAATTCCTGTGTGCTCGTTGGGAATCTGAACACTCTTATGGTGAAGAAATATGATGTGGAGGCCCTCTTCTCGAAGTATGGCAACATTGTGGGTTGCTCTGTTCATAAGGGCTTTGCCTTTGTCCCATATGTTACTGAGAGAAATGCCTGGGCTGCTGTAGCTGGAGAGGATGGCAGAATGATTGCTAGCCAGGTTTTAGGTATTAACCTGGCTGCACAGCTAAAAGTGAACAGAGGAAAGGCAGGAGTGAAACTATCTGCAGCGGAGATGTACGGGTCATACCCAAACATCCTTCTCGTCCCCTCTACTCAGCTCCTCTTCTGACCTGGACTATGACTTTCAATGTGATTATCATCACAGGATGTACAGTTGCCCAGCACGTGTTCCTCCTCCTCCTCCTGATGTTCGGGCTGTAGTGCCCTCGAAATGCCAGCATATACCAGAAAACAGGTTCCAAAGAGGCAGAAGTGGCTTCAATTCTAAGAGTGGCCAGTGGGGATATTCATCCAAGTCTGGAAAGCTGAAAGGGATGACCTTCAGGCCATGAAGAAGGAGCTGACCCAGATAGAACAAAAAGTGGATTCTTTACTGGAAAGCCTGGAGAAACTTGAAAAGAAACAGAGCAAACAAGCAGTGGAGATGAAGAATGAGAAGACTGAAGAGGAGCAGACTACCACCTCCCAGAAGAAAGATGAGACCAGTGTGAAGATGGGGTCTGAGGGGGCTGCAGATGACTATGCTGAGGAGGGGATCTCCTGGATGATAATGAAAATGAAGATTGGGCAGGGGACCTGCTGGAGCTGATCAAGGATGATGACAAAGAGGCTGAGGAAGGAGGGGATGACGAGACAGCGCCAAAGTGAGCATGACTTCTAAGCACATAGTTGAGTTTAGAAGTCTTGTCCCATTATTTCTTTATCTAGGTGCTTGGCTAAGATCCAAATTTCTCCAGGTCCTCTCCCCTATTGTCTTCAGCACATGCTCACTGTTCTCCCTGCATCCTACCATGTTCATAACTGCCCTGTGCCTAGTACCATTTTCACTTCCTTTGATGCTCCTAGTAGTTTTGTCAAGTCTTCTGTAATTCTTCTTTCTAAATTTGGTACCTCTTTATGACTTAACAATAAAAAGGTTGCACTTTTTTTTTTTTAAAGAAGTGATTTAAACAGAAATCCAGGAGGTTTAAAACTCCATTGAAAGTACACACAACAGATTAAATGAAGGTGAGGCTAGAGTATCAGACCTAGAAGACAGGAATGTGACTAGAGACCAGGAAAAGAAATATTTCTTTCTTTCTTTATTTTTTTTCTTGCTTCAGAACCTTTATTTGTTTATTCACTTATTTTTATGGCCGGCTCAGCCTGCCCCAAGGGCAGGGCTGGCGCAGCATGTGGTGCCGGGGATCGAACCGCAGTCCCTGAAGCCGCCCAAGCTTTCCCAAGCAGGCACTTTAGACCACTGAGCCATCCCGCCAGGCCCAGGAAAAGAAATATTTCTTAAAAATAACAAGATAGGGCCATGGAAATAGCTCAGTGATCTAAGCACCTGTCTAGGCAAATGCAAAGACTGGGATTCAATTCCTGGTACCACATGTCCACCCCAGGTGTGCAGAGCCCATCACAGAGACTGGGTGTCATGGTGTGTGCCTGTAATCCCAGCACTGGGGAGGCTGAAACAGGAGAATCACTATGAGTCTGAGCTGTGAAGTAAGACTCTGTATCAAATACACAAAAAAGCAAGGAATGAAAAATCAATCTAACAGCTGCAAGATAAAGCAAAGAAGAACAACATAAGATTGATTGGAATCCACTAGAAAACTAGAGATGATGTGAAAGTCATTAAAAACCTCTTCACAGAAATAATAGAAGAAAACTTCCTAAACATAGATAAATAATTTGACATACAAATTAATGAAACAAGGGCCGACCAGATAGCTCAGCAGATTAAAGTATCTGTTTAGACAGATGCAGGGACAGGAGTTCAGCCCTGAGACTGGGCATGGTGGTACATTCTTATAATCCCAGCACTTGGGAGGCTGAAAACAGGAATATTACTATGAATCCAATCTGTTTAATGAGACCCTGTAATCCTCGACTAAATACATGAAAAAATAATTAATGAAACATATAGAACCACTAATACCCACTGCCAAAATAAATCTACACTGAGGCATATAATAAACCAGATTCAAGACGTTCAGCACAAGAACAAAATAATAAAAACAGCTAGAGAAAAGAAACAAATAACCTATAAAGGAAAGTCCATCAGAATCGCAGCAGACTTCTCAACAGAAACCCTAAAATCAGAGTGCCCCTAGTGTGATATTTCAAACCCTAAAATTTCCAAATCAAATTGTCATGCCCTACAAAATTATCTTTCAAAATCAATGGAGAAATAATATACTTCCATGACAAAGAAGAGCTCAAGAAATTCATGATCACTAAACCAGATAGATCTACAGAATGCTCTGAAAGATACATTAGAAAGAGGTAGCAAAGATCACAAACACATGTTTGCCAACAGGAGGAAGCTGCCAAGCAACTGAATAGAGGAGAAAGAAAGGGAACCAAGAACAGAAACATTACATGAAAAAAGATGAACCAATATACATTATTAACCATCAATGTAAATAGTCTCAACTTACCAATCAAAAGAAATGGGTCAAAGAACAAGATCCAACAAAATGCTGCATTTCAATTAATCCAAAATGAAACTCATATACTAAAAGTCAAAGGATGGAACACAATCCTACATGCCACAGGAACCCAGATAAAAGCAGGGATAAATATTCTATTTGAAAGTAATCCAAGGGGCCTGGCGGAATGGCTCAATGGTCTAAAGCACCTGCTTGGGAAACCTTGGACGGCTTCAGGGACCGTGGTTCGATCCCCGGCACCACATGCTGCGCCAGCCCTGCCCTCAGGGCGCGGGCTGAGCCGGCCATAAAAATAAGTGAATAAACAAATAAAGGTTCTGAAACAAGAAAAAATAAATAAATAAATAAATAAAAAAAAGAAAGTAATCCAAGTTTCAAGACAAAACTAATAAAAAGAGGCAAGGAAGATCACTGCATATTTGTTAAGGGAAAATTCCAAGAAGAAGAGATAACAATCAAATATATACACACCAAATACCAGATCACAAAACTACATAAAATAAATGCTAACAGCATAAAAAAAGCACTAACACAATTATAGTGGGAGACCTTAATACTCCACTCTCACAAATACTTAGATCAATGAGACAAAAAATTAGCAAAGAAATATCAGAATTAAAGCAAGTCAGTGAACAAATGAATGTGACAGATGTCTACAGAATGTTCCACTCCAAAATGTCAGAGTACATATTATTCTTAGCTGCACATGGGGGACATTCTCCAAAACAGACCACATATTAGCCCATAAAATATGTTTAACTAAATGTAGAGGAACTGAAACCATCCCATGCATACTATCTGATCATAATGCAATGTAATTGAAATCAATGATAAAGGAATCACAAAACCTACATAAACACATGGAAATAACACAGTTCTGAACAGTCAGCATGTCATAGAGGAAATTAAAGACAAAATTAAAGAGTAGATACAATTAAATGATAATGCTGATGCAACACACAAATACTTATGGGATGCAATGAAAGCAGTCTGAGGGAAGTTTATTGTGATGAACTCCCATGTCAGGAAAACAGAATGTACTCAAATAAACAAGCTTATGTGGAACACCAAACTTTTAGAAAAAGAAAAACAAACTAAATCCAAGCTCATATGATAGAGGAAATTATAAAGATAAAAGCAGAAATTAATGCAATTGAGACTAAGAAAATAATACAAAGAATCAATGAATTGAAAAGCTGGTCCTTTGAAAGAATAAATAAAATGATAAATCATTATCCAACCTCATCAAAAAAGAGGCAGGAATAAACACAAACCTTAGCAATTAAGAATGAAAAGCAAGAAATCACAACAGATCCTACAGATATTTAGAAGCTCATCAATACTTACAATGAGAACCTATATTCTAATAACATGAAAAACAGAAATGTACAGATTCCTAAATGCAATCAAATTGCCAAATCTAAATAAAAAAGATACAAAAATTTTAAATAACTGAATATCATTCAATGGAATTGAAAATGTATTTAAAAATTTACCAACAAAGAAAGGCCCAGGTCCTAACAGTTTCATTATTGAATTCTATGAGAAATGAACAAATGGGCCATTGAAATAGCTCAGCAGACTACACGCCTGCTTAGACAAGCACAGTGACCTGGGATTGAGCCTCCTATCACATGTCATGCCAGCCTTGCCTCTGGATGCACTAAGCTGGCCACCGAATCCAGGAATGCCTGGTAATCCCCGCATTGGGAAGGCTGAAAACAGGAAAATCACTATGAGGTTGAGCTGCATAGTGAGACCCTGTAGCAACTACATAGATTAAAAAAAAGAAAAAGAAAAAAAAAGGGGGAAAAGAAAAAAAAAAAAAAAAAAGAGCTACTGCCACCAATGCTGAAACCCTTTTTTCATTTGTATATTTGGTTCAGGGTCTCAGCGCAGCTCGAACATGTAGTGAGCCTCCTGTTTTCAGCCTTCCCTGCACAGGGATTATAGCTGAACTTCACAACACTCAGACTCAGTTGCTAGCTGAGTGCACCCCTGGGAAGGGGTGGGTGTACATGAGGGATAGGGACCAATCTTTAAGGAAATTTAAAGGAAAACGATACTTCAAAAATCATTTCTGGAAACAAGCATTACCCTGACTCCAAAACCAGAGAAGAATCCAGCCAAAAATGGAAACTACAGGCCAATCCCTAATGAACATACGCACAAAAGTCCTCAATAAGATACCAACAAACAGAATGAAACAAATCGTTAAGAAGATTATACACCTTGACCAAATAGGATTCACCTCAAGGATGGTTCAACATATGCAAATCAATAAGTATAATACACTATATTAAAAGAACGGAAGACAAAAATCACATGATCATCTTGATAGGTACAGAAAGAGCATTTGAAAAAGTCTAACACCAACTCATAATAAACACCCTATAGAAAGTTAGAACAGAAGAACCTGATAAAAGCTATCTATGACAAACCAACAGCTAAAATCATAGTAAATGATGAAACACTGAAAGCTGGGGGCTGGCAAGAGAGCTCAGAGGATTAAAGCACCTGCTTATGCAAATGTAGGCAAGCGCAGGCACCATGGTTGAGTCTTTGGCATCATATCCCATGCCAGACCCCATTCCAAGGTGGGCTGAACTGGCCACAAAAAAAAAAAAAAAAAAAAAAAAAAAAAAAAAAAAAAAAAAAAAAAAAAAAAAAAAAAAAAAAAAACCCTGAAAGCTTTCACTCCAAAATCAGAGAAAAGACAAAAGATGTTGACTATCACCTCTCCTATTCAATAAAGTTCTGGAAGCATTAGCCACAGCAATTAGACAGGAGAAAGAAATAAAAGGAATAAGCGTATAAAAGGAAGAAGTCAAATAATCATTATTTGGAGATAACATGGTATTCTGCATAGAAGACCCCAAAGAGTTCACCAAAAAGACTTGCAGGTTTAATAACCCCGTTCAGTTGTGTAGCTAGATACAGATTCAGTGCCCAAAGGTCAATAGCATTCCTATACACAAGCAACAAACCTGGTGAGAGAAAGTATAGAAACCACACACTTTAAAGTAATCTCCAAAAAAGCAAATACTTAGGACTCAATCTAACAAAAGAAGTAAAAGCTCTGTACATTGAAGGCTATAATACTCTGAAAAAGGAGATCAATGAAGATATCAGAAAATGCAAAGATCCCTTGCTCATGGCAGGAAAAATCAACATAGTGAAAATAGCTATACTCTCAAAATAATTATACAAATTTAATGCAAACTCAATCAAAATACCAGTAGCATACCTTACAAAGCTAGAAAAGACTTTCCTAAAATTCATATGGAGACAGAAGAGGCCGAGATTGGTAAAAGTAATTCTGGGCAACTGGGGGAAGTCAGGGGACATCACAATCCCTGACCTGAATTTATGCTACAGTACAATTTGTCACAGCTAACTCTTGGAAACAAATGCCCATCAACTGAGGAATAAATGAAAAAGATGTGTCATGTTTTTAAAAAATGAATTTATGCTACAAAGCTCCTGCAAGAAAATCAACATGGTATAGGCACAAACAAACAAACAACCCCCCCCCCAAAAAAAAAAAACAGACCAGTAGATCAGTAGAACACACTAAAACATGCGGAAGCAATTCCAAATGTATCTAGCTACCTAATTGTTGACAAAGGAGCCAAACATGTTCACTGGAAGGAAGATAGTCTATTTAATAAATGGTTCTGGAAAAACTGGCTTTCCACATGTCAAAGAATAAAACTAGAGCCATGTCTATTACCACACACTAAACTAAAGTCAAAATGGATCAAAAATCTAATTATTGAAGCAGAGACACTAAATTTACTAGAAGAGGAAAATAGGTAGAAATCTTGAAGACATAGGCATAGGCAGAGACTTCATTAACGACATGCAGACCACATGGGAAATACTTCAAAAAATCAACAAATGGGATTTTGCCTTATTAAAAAGCTTTTGCTCCTCAAAAGAAATAAATAACCAGGTGAAAAGACACCCCACAGAGCAGGCAAAACTTTTAGCCATCTGTCCCTCAGAAAAGGACTTCTAACTAGAAAACATAAAGAACTGAAAAAAAAAAATCTGATCCCCCAGCTTAAAGACCCTTTCGAAAAATGGGCAACTAAGATGAATAAGCGCACCTCAGATGAAGAAATGCACATATCAAATAAGTACATAAAAGCATGTGCAGCATCACTGGTCACCTCAGAAGTGAAAATTAAAATAACACCCATATCCCACCTCACTCCAGAAGAAATGGCTACCACAAAGAAATCAACCAATAACAGATGCTGGAGGGACCACGGGGGAAAAGGAACCTTTTTCAAGTGTGGGTGGGAGTGTAGGCTGGTGAAACCACTGTGGAAATCAGTGTGGTGATCACTCAGGAGAAGTGAAAACATAATACATATAATAGGTCACACCTAAATCTTGGAAACAACTCAGATGTCCATCAACTGAGGAATGGGGAAAAAAAGATGTATTTTTATATAGTGGATTATTACGCAGCTATAAAAAAGATACATTTAAGGCTTTTAGGTATATGGATGCAGCAGAAGCTCTATTCATAAGTGAAATAAGTCAGACCTGTATGGGTAAACATCCTATTGTCTCCCTATTATAAGAACATAAAAGAGTAAATAAAATCTGAAAGGTACAATAGATGTAGCATACAGGGAAGCATCTGCTCAGCAGGAAAGAACAACTTGGATGAGGGAAAGGAGAAAAGAAAGAAGGAAGGAAGGAGAGAAAACACGTATGTACACAAGCTAGCTTGGATGACTTATCTACTAATTTCTTTTTCTTTCTTTTTTTTTTTTTTTTTGAAGGGAGCAGTTAATGCTTAAGATTTTTATTTTGATCAGTTTTACATGATTATGTCTGATAACCTGAGCAACTACTTTGAAGACAACAGTGTGCAATATAACAACCACAGGCAACCACTAGGGCACGTGCAGCCCTAGTTTTTATTCTCTTTAAAATAAAAGAATGGGGGCCCGGCGGGATGGCTCAGTGGCCTAAAGTGCCTGCTTGGGAAAGCTTGGGTGGCTGCAGGGACTGCGGTTCGATCCCCGGCACCACATGCTGCGCCAGCCCTGCCCTTGAGGCGGGCTGAGCCAGCCATAAAAATGAGTGAATAGGGGCCCGGCGGGATGGCTCAGTGGTCTAAAGCGCCTGCTCTGGAAAGCTTAGGCGGCTTCAGGGACCGCGGTTCGATCCCCGGCACCACATGCTGGGCTAAGCCGGCCATAAAAATGAGTGAATAAACAAGCAAAGGTTCTGAAACAAGAAAAAAATAAATAAATAAAATAAAAATTAAAAAAAAAATGAGTGAATAAACAAATAAAGGTTCTGAAACAAGAAAAAGAAATTAAATTAAATTTAGCTGGGCATGGTGGCTCACGCCTGTAATCCCAGCACTCGGGAGGCTGAGGCAGGAGGATTGGTGCAAGTTCGAGACCAGCCTGGGCTACAAAGTGAGCTCAGGACCAGCCTCAACTGCATAGCGAGACCCTGTCTCAAAAAAGACAAAAATAAATAAATAAATAAATAAAAATAAAAAAATAAAATAAAATAAAATAAAAGAATGTATTAAAAAGTCATTACCAAATTTAAAAAGACATTTTTATATAATGGAGTACTATTCATCCATAGAGGATAAACTTGAGGCTTTTACAGGTAAATGGATGCAACTATAGGCTATACTCATAAGTGAGATAAACAAGACCCACATGTGTAAACAATGTTTTGTCTCCCTAGTGTGAGAAGTTGAAAGAGTAAATAAAATCTAAATTGTACAATGGATATTGGGAAAAGGGAAGAAACTGTCCAAAAGAAAAGAAAATCTATGATAGGAGAATGGGAAAAGGAAGGAAGGGAAATGGACATTATATATATATATATATATATATATATATATATATATATATATATATATTAGTTAAGATAGTTATATAGGGTTGGGGAGATAGCTCAGCAGCTTAAGCACTTGCCTGGCAAGTGCAAGGTCCTAAGCTCAATCCCTGGTACTGCAAGCAAATAAATAGATAAATAAATACATAAATAAATAGATAGATAAATGCTAATAGTTAAGATAGTTGTACAGCTAGTATCTCTTAGTTGACCAGAAAGAAAGGTTTGTGCTAATATTATTTTGGCAATATTTCATGCCTATACCTTATATTCTGAACGACCATTATGAATGTAATAACATGCAATAATTTAATTATTTTTACTCTCTTATTACCTTTTTTTTTTAAGGGAAGGGTCTACAGGGTGTTCAGGGCCTCACTACTAGATCGGACTCATGGTGATCCACCTGTTTACAGCCTCTCAAGAACTGGAATTACAGGTGCGTGCCACCATGCCCAGTCTCAATTGCTGTCTCAGCATGTCCCGGGAGTGGAGCTGGCATGACAGGCCCAGGGATTGAACCCCCAGCCCCTGTACCTGCTTACAGGTGCTTTAATCCACTGAGCTCTTTGGCCGGCCCTTTTGTTATCTTGTTTTGAAACTCTATTTTATTGTTATTTTTAAGTTTTTTCTTTAAAATTAAAAAAAAAAAAAAAAAAAAAAACACTTTGGTGACTTTCAGAGATGGGCTGAATGTGTTCAACACAGAGAGCTGTGCATGAGCCACCCTGGTGGTGGAATGCTGCTTTTTGCATCCAGATGTCCCTCAGAGTCCCAGGCACTCACCGTGGGGATTCTGCAAAGCAATGGAATCATGGATTCCATGCTATAGCTAGCTGTGGTGCTAGAAGATGGGGCTTGGATGGAGTGGGCAGCTCACCAGAGGCACGACTTGGGCTTCCTATCCAGGCCCCCTTTCCTCCTCCCACCCCACTTGTGAGTGCCTGTGCCCACTCTGTCATCAAGCCACCAACCATGGACTATAAATGTGAGTCGAAATAAGCTTCTCTTCCTTTAGCTTGTCAGTGCTGGGTTGTTAGGTGCCACTGGTAAGAAAGTGACTAACGCATCTCTTTACCGAAGCACAAGAGGAAAAGACCCCACATATTGAAAACTGGAAAGGAAACAACACTTTCTTGTACTTCTGGGCCATAAGAAAAGAGCCCATTCAGTGGCCAAGGTGCTGATGACACTGGCCATTTGAAACCCATAGTTTCTGCTAATACATTCCATGGTTTAGATGCTGTCAGAAATTTGGTGCTTCACCTTATGATCAGGAAAAGATTAAAGAAAACGTGTGTTTTTAACATGGTTAAGCAAAAGAGGTAGATAGGTAAAGAGGAGGTACTCCTCACAGTGAAGCAGGCCATGTCAGCTGTCTTAGGATGTTAATCTTAACTGTGGGCATGGTAACAGGAAACCTTTTGAGAAGTGCAACAACTCAGCAAGACTATTTGCTAATAATTTATTTTCCTGAAGAAAAGAAAAAACATGCCCTTGGTGACTTGCCAATTCTCAACAGTCTAATTCCTAGCAAGTCTTTCACTGGGAAAAGAGATAATTAAATCTTTCTAAAGTCTTTGCTCCTGAGCTACAGACATCATTAACGCTATTCACAAATATTCTTGTTCTCTTTCCTTCCTGACCTAAGGTATTCTATAATTCTCACCTGGTTGAACTTAGTGCCACATGATTTGCTTTGGCCAATCAAATGAGAATGGAAGTTTTTTTTTTTCCCAATTTTTTTATTGTTTAAATTTAACAATGGTTATATTACATATTTTCATCATCAGATCAGTTTAGATTAATACATATAGGTATATAAGATTGACCAAACAATTAAACATTAACCTTTCTAAATCCACATTACTTTTTTTTTTTCTTTTCCCCCTTCTTTTCTTTGAAAGTTGACATATTGCATATTGTCCTCACAATC